>PVJC01003609.1:0-69165 GCA_004026665.1 Murina feae
TAATTATACTTCATACTTATATGAAGATAACAAAATAAAATTTTGCATTTTTGCATCTCTATGATTGAAATTAGGTTATAACAGTGTAAATGCAAATCCTTCTGAAAACTTTGAACGTGATGAATGACCTTCTCCTTCTCCACAACAGATAAGCACTTCGCCTTTCTTGGGGATGCATTTCTGCCTAGCTTAAGTTCCATCTAGAAACACCAGGTGTGCTTTTCAAACGCAGATGTGGGCACTCTGCTCTTGTCTCAACTTCCATCTCCAAAAACTATGAACTTTGTTTTTTGTCCTCTTGACTCATACCTTTCCTTTGTTCTTTCAGACTTTTCAGAGAGTGTGATTCTTCCGAGGTTTCAGTCTCCTTTTCTCACCTGTTGTCTGAGTTCTAATTGTTGGAATTCCTCTTGTGGCCTTCCGTGGATGACTTGCCTTCTAGATTAGTGCTTAGTGTTCCATGGGATGGCTCACTCCATTCACTGTAAACCCTTGATGGGACTAGATGACACTTAACATGGTTATGCCTACATACTAGTTTTCTGGGGCTGCCAAAACGAAAAACCACAAACTGGGAGGCATGAACAGAAATGTACTGCCTCACTCAGTTTCTGGAGAACCAAGGTCTGAGACAGGGTGTCGGAAGGGCTGATTTCTTGTGAAGATTCTGAGGCAGAATCAGATCCAGCCTGTCTCCTATTCTCGGTGATCTCCTGGCAATCTTTGGTGTTTCTTGGCTCATAGTTGTATCACCCCAAACTCCGCCTCTACCTTCACGTGACATCTTCCTTGGCATGTGTCCTTGTCGTAATATCCCCTTCTTATAAAATAAGTAGTTTTATTGCTTTAGTGCCCACTCTAATTACCTCATTTTAGCTTACTTCCCACTTATCTCCAAGTAAGGTCACATTCTCAGGTAGTACGACTCGCACATATAAATTTGATGCAACCCAACCCGTTATACCTAGTAAAGCCTGTGTGCTTAGCATTTGTCCCAAATCCTGAAAATGACTGACTTCACACTCACAGAGCCTTCCTGGACCAGTTTAGATAGAAAAAGGGAAGAGGAAACATGTAACAAGGCTCAAGTTGTGTGAAAATCCTAGCCTGTTGCATGTTTTGTTTGTAAGGTTTAGGGATTAACAATCCTCTTTCTTGTTTCTCCACATTCCACCTCCCTCAGGGTGACAAAAGCAGAAATCATGGTCTTTGCCTCACATTCCTCTCTTGGGCTCTGCGGTGATAAGAGTGTTTATCTGCTTCCACTTTTCAAGCTCATAGCTCAGCCTGTTTTAACAGGTCCATCTTCAAAACAAAACACTGAATTCAAAGTCAAGAGAATTTACTTCTAGGTCTAGTACTTCCATGGAATCATCACTAGGCAGAATAAAATTGAGTAATTTTTAAAAGAAAATGCCAATGTCTTTTATATAAGAGTTAATGAGTTCCCTGGATTTAAGGAGATTTATAATGAATTTTTAAAATCTTTACTATTACCCTTAACCCCCCAAAATTGTCAGTCCACTCCCTTTCTGTGCCTCTGATTCTATTCTATTCACCAGTTTTGGGGTGGGAAATGGGAGGAGGAGAGCTATGGGGGAAAAAAGAGGAACAACTGTAATAATCTGAACAATAAAGATAAATTAAAAAAAAATCTTTACTATTAAAAAAAATCCCATTTACCATCACACCAAAATAAATAAATAAATAAATAAATAAATAAATAAATAAATAAATAAATAAATAACATACTTAGGAATAAACTTAACTAAGGAGGTAAAAGACCAGTACTCAGAAAACTACAGAACACTGAGAAACGAGATAGAGGAAGACATAACTAGATGAAAGAATATACCGTGTTAATGGAATGGTAGAATCAACACCATTAAAATGTCCATACTACCCAAAACAACCTATAGATTTAATGCACTCTCTATTCAGATACCAGTGGCATATTTCACAGACCTAGAATGAACTCTCCAAAAATTCATCTGGAATAAAATAAGACCCCAAACAGTTGCAGCAATCCTGAGAAAGAAGAGCAAAGTAGGAGGGATCTCAATACCAGATATCAAGCTGTATTACAAAGCCACTGTTCTTAAAACAGCCTGGTACTGGCATAAGAACAGACATATAGACCAATGGAATAGAATAGAGAACCCGGAAATCAACCCAAACCAGGATGCTCAATTAATATTTAACAAAGGAGGCAAGAACATACAATGGAGTCAAGACAGTCACTTCAATAAATGGCATTGGGAAAATTGGACAGATACATGCAAAAAGATGAAACTAGACCACCAACTTACACCATACACAAAAATAAACTCAAAATGGATAAAGGACTTAAACATGAGATTGGAAACCATAAAAATATTAGCGGAATCCATAGGCAGCAAAATCTCAGACATATACTGAATTAATATCTTCACTGATACCACTCCTAGGGCAATGGAAACTAAAGAGAAAATAAACAAATGGGACTACATCAAACTAAAAAGCTTCTGCACAGCAAAAGAAATCATCAACAAAACAATAAGAAAGCCCACTGCATGGGAGAACATATTTGCCAATGTTCTCACCAATAAGAATTTTATCTCCAGCATTTACAGGGAACTCATACAACAAAAGAAAGATAAACAACCCAATCAAAAAATGGGCAACGGACCTAAATAAATAACTTTTTGAAAGAGGTCATAAGGAAAGCCAAGATACATGTGAAAACATGCTCAAAGTCACTAATAGTCTGAGAGATGCAAATCAAAATGACAATGTGGTACCATCTCACACCTGTCAGAATGGCTATCATCAACAAATCAACAAATGACAAGTGCTTGCAAAGATGTGGAGAAAAAAGGAACCCTTGTGCACTGCTGGTGGGAAAGTGGACTGGTGCAGCCACTGTGGAAGACAGTATGCTGTTTCCTCAAAACACTAAAAATGGAACTCCCATTTGAACCAGTAATCCCACTTCTAGGAATACATCCCAAGAAACTAGAAACACCAGTCAGAAAGGTTTATGCACTCCTATGGTCATAGCAGCACAATTATCCATAACTAAGATTTGGAAATAGCCTAAGTGCTCATCAGCAGATGAGTGGATTGAAAAACTGTGGTACATCTACACAATGGAATACTATGCTGCAGTAAAGAAGAAGAAATTCTTACCATTTGCAACAGCATGGATGGAACTGGAGAGCATTGTGCTAAGTGAAATAAGCCAGTCAAAGAAAGATAAATATCACCTGATCTCACTCATTTATGGATTATAATGAACAACATAAATTGAAGGAAAAAAAAAAATAGATCCAGAGACAGAGAAGCATTGATCAGACATCAAACCTCAGAGGGAAGGTAGAGGAAGGTGAGAGTAAGGGGGAAAGATCAATCAAAGGACTTGTATGCATTCATACAAGCATTACCAATGGACACAGACACCAGGGGGTTGAGGGCATGAGTGGGGGGTGGGGGGCAATGGGGGAATAAAGGCACATATGCAATACCTTAATCAGTAAAGAAAAATAAAATAAATAAAATATTTACTATTATTATTTTTTATTATAGTGTTGCTTGTTTCTTCCAAAGCTAAAAATATCATTCAATATGCAAAATGAAGTGATGAGTACCAAATGGACTTTTAAGAAGTCCATTTTATAAGCTGTCCATTATGAAAATAATCTCAGGTTATAGCCCGCTCTCAAAAGACATGGAAAATAAGGTTTTAAAATTGAGGCCTTTACAGGTCATGGGAATCACTAAATTGATAAAACATACTGAAATCCCAACATAATAAGTGCTCCTTAGAAAATAGTGACTAACCGTATTAACAAAAAAAGCTAAAAAAAAGATTCAGTTGAGGTTGAACTGACACCTGGCCAATGATATTAGTGTAGCACATGCAGTGTTGCTAGGAATTTTCAGGCTGGAGGGGATACCCCATCCTTAAAGTGAGGGTCACCTGATGGCCATTTGCTAACATTCCTAACAAGTGGCAAAGTGCCACTTCATCACCTAGGGCTGTCCTCACAGTCCAGGACAAAGACAGCAGGGGCTCTCCTTTCTGCAGAGAAGACTGCAGGCTCCAATTATTGGCAGTGGTCAGTGAGAAATCAGGAAAGGGCAGGAAAAAATCAGAAATCTGGACTGGAAGCCTGTGGAAGTAATGGGCACAGAAGGCGGTGAAGCCTCTGGAGAGAGCTGAGGGGACCCTTGCGCAATGAAGGCTGTGGCAGGACTGGCTCTGCAGACAGGCAGCTGCGGCTGTGCTGGGACAGAATGTTGACAGCTGAGCATGAGCAGCTTTGGCAGGAGGAGGAAATTTCTGGGCTTACTGTAAGTCCTGTGACACTATCATTTACCTCAATTAGCTCCAGTGACGAGGACACAGATGAAGGAATAGAAAGTGATCTCTGGCCCACACTATGCCCAAAAGTGCTCCTTTCCCATGCCAAGGTGGGGAATTCCCCACTAAAGGGACCTTAGTGTCTGCCAGCAGGCGTGGAAGTGTGCTAGGGACATGGGAGTATATCTACAGGAAAGTGACAAGAATCTTGAAAAATAACATAGAAGAAAAATTAAAAAGCATAACTGTTTGTACTCAAAAGTGTTTTCGCCTGCAATAATATGAAGAAAGTCCTGTGTGTGTATGTGTGTGTGTGTGTGTGTGTGTGTGTGTGTGAGAGAGAGAGAGAGAGAGAGAGATCTATCTGTATTAATCCCAAAATGTGCTTATTTCATTTTCACCTTAATTTTTTTCATTAAATAACTAATGTCACACAATTTAAAGTTCAGGAGATCTAATGAAAAGGAATTAGGAAATTCCTTTTTGGGAAATGTTCTCAGATTAAATTCATGACACAGGATGCCAGGCTCATGGTTTCAGAATCACACTTCAGCGTTTTTTTTGTTTGTTTGTTTGTTTGTTTGTCTTTACCAGAACCAACATCCCTCAGATTAATCACCAGGTAGCACTGAGAATCATTCTTAAGACTGTGCCTCAAACCAAAGTAATTAATTCAAAGACCCCATGGTTGGAACAACTTTGAAGGACATCCAGGAGGAGAGTTTCAAACTGTTTTGAATAAGAAGCACATCCCTGGCCCAGGATTCACATTTTCTGGAATTTTCTCAACAAGCTTGAAGGCAAACGCTGTAATAAGATTTAGCCTTTGGAAGAATAAATCATGTAATTAATTAAATTAACTGTGATTGGCATAGTATTATTCACTGAACTGCCAATTTTTGATGACTGTTTTGATTGCTGAAATAACAGTGAAAAACACACTGTGGCTTTTATATGCTCAGGGAAGACAAAGTGCCAAGACAATAATTCAGACAGTTCATATAAAAAAAAAAGATTTTGACTTGAATGCTTTGCTTTACTATGGCTACAGCAGTGGGCAATTGTGGCAAATAGCTACTTAAATTTATGAAATTTTGCTCTTATCCATGTGTACTGTGAAAATATCTACTGGTCCTTTCATTACATACACAGTCTGTCTTTCCTCTTTTCTGTGTTCAACAAAATCCCAATAAGGAAAAAAAATTTCTTCCTAAGGATAATTTGGAAATGTGCTTTACCTAGGAACAAGAAATGTGTGTGTGTGTGTATATGTATACATATATGTGTGTGTGTGTGTTTTAAAGCATAAAATCAGCTATTCATCTTCAGTGGCTTCTATAAGTGCTAACTACAAATATATGAGTTTTTAATGCCTTAAAAAAGACTGCTACATGCACTAAAATACCATGATTTTTTAATAAATTCAATTTTATTTCTGCTATAAATTCTTGGCAGAACTAGGGAGAATTTTGAGGAGGAAATTTTGCTCCTGCTCTCTGAACTACACTATATTTTGCAACTTTTCAGAGAATAGAAGACTGCGAGTGACTTTAAAGGCTACTTGTTCTCAACGACTTGTCTCTCCAGGTCCTTTACCACTAGGCAGAACCTGATTCAAATCAAGGTTTGCTGCTTCCAGAATAACATTAGAAAGGCTTCTGAAACTCTCTGAGCTTCATTTTATTCATCAATAACATGAGACCAATAGTACCTACCTTAGTGTGAAGACTGGATTAAATCAGATAATAGGTTTACGTGGGATAATGAGATTAAATGACAACAACCATTACTTTAGATAATGACTATGAAGTTCTTAACCCATTGTCTAATTTTCATAGCTGCTGAAGAGGAAACAAATCACAAAATGTTACTAAGGGAAATCTTGATGAATCGTGACTTAGTGGAGTTGGGGAGGTTCCTAACTGGACCCTTGTATCAGCCAGGATGAGCTAGGTTCTGCTACAGAAGGAAAGAAACCTTGGAGCTACACACAATACAATTTTTATCTTTCACTCTCTCCCTGGCCAACATTACATGTTTCAGCCACTACCACCACAATGGAGAAAAGACAAAGAAAACATCACAAATTGCATCCTGGCTCTTAAGCCTCGGTTGGAAGTGGTACATTTCACACTTCATTGGTAAAGCAAGTGAGATAGGAACAATACGGCCCTACCAGTGCATGAAAGGAGAGAACCAAGAATATTTGATGAATGGCACCAACATGTTGTACGCAACTCCAGGTCCCCTGGTTACACAGACTCATTGAGCACCGGGTCTGGTTGCTTAGGGCTGTTTTGTGATAAGCTCCAGATCACAGAGTCCTGATTCTCCATCTCTTACTCCTATTATTTCTCATCAGCTTCCATATTATAGTAGGAATGCTATGCCCACCAAATAATCACCGTGCTGTGGGAGTGGATAAAAGATCCCCATGGCCTGAGCATCTTTGCCTCTCCTGCGAGCTTTCCCAGGAAGCCCGAAGGCACTGAGAGAGTCATAGAGGAGCACCCATCTCCCCGACCTCAGTGAGCATCACCGCAACAGCCCCACCCCACCCCACACTAAAATCCAAGGTTGTGTTCACCCCAAAGGCTGCTCTTTCCATGAGCTGCTCCTAGTTTGACTGAGTGGGCAGGGGTACTGAGGCGGGCCTGTTCCAGGAGAAATGCAACTCCTTTGAAGGGGGACCTCGACTCAAGAACATCCAATGGCTTTTTCAAAATTTGCTGGAAAATGCACTGTAGTCTGATGATTTCATCCAACTTTTCTCCGTTCCCCCTCCCTCCATGCATTTTTCCTCCTACTTTCCCTTCTGCCCTCCCTTCTCTCTCTCCTTTCAAGATCACACACACCTATCTGGCCACCTGAGAGCTTTCCCATCCCTCCCAGGGCCCTTCTACTTCCTGTCTCAGGCATTTATTTCCCTTAATAGATTTCTTGGAACCAGACTAACACAGCCATGTTCCACCATCATAAGCCAATTAACTAAGAATAAAAACAGCTTGAAATCCTCAAAATAGAAATGAAACACATGAGCAAGGTAAAGGAGATCTCCATAATAATGGTAAAAGAAAATTCCAGAAGCAGCTGCTGTAGGAGGTCTGGATGCAGCCAGTACAGGCTGGAGTGTTGAGAGGTTCTGTCTGGGGGAGATGTCTCAGGAAGACAAAAAATGATAGAATCATTCATGTGTTCAATATTTTGAGAGAAGACATCGACTAAAGGAGAGCTTGGATAATAAATAAATAAAAAGCTAAATAGAATAAATATATAATTATCAACTGCAGAGAAAACAAAAGGTGAACAGAGGGTGGATCACAGAAAAGCAGCGATTTCTCATCTTCCACAGTGGGCTTTCAATAGATAATTCCTAGAATTGGGAAATCAAGAAATAGCCATATTAGCATGGTTTTAGAACTAAGTTAGAAATACAGACCAAACAAATCAGTTAAAATATTTGAAAATCATTTCCTCTGGGAAAGAGGAAACTCTAGGCAGAGTCTGGGAACAGCTGTTTATTTGTAACAGATCTGGTAGAACAATTACTTGCTTTAGACTATATGCATGTAAAACTCTTATTAAATACTAGAGGCTCAGTGCATAAATTCATGCACCCTCTCCAATCCAGGACCTCTTGGGGGATGTCTGACTGCCGGTTTAGGCCTGATCTTGGGGACTGGGCCTAAACCAGCAATCGGATATCCCTCTCACAATCCTGGACTGCTGGCTCCTAATCGTTCATATGTCTGCCTACCTGGTTGCCCTTAACTGCTCCCCCTGCCAGCCTGGTCACCCCCAACTGTCCCCTCCCTGCTGGCCTGGCCACTCCTAACTGCCCTCCTGCCAGCCTGGTCACCCCTCATTTCCCCCCCTGCTGGCCTGGTTGCCCCCAACTGTACCCCACCACCAGCCTGGTTGCTCCTAACTTCTACCCACACTGGCCTTTTACCTCTTACTGCCCCCCACCAGCCTGGTCACTCCCAACTGCCCCCCTGCCCCCGCTGACCTGTTCACCCCACGCAGCCTGCTTGTTCAGTTACTTGGTTGTCCCTCACTAACCCCCCTGCCAGCCTGGTTGTAGACAGCCATCTTATGAGGTTGTGTGGGTTAATTTGCATATTACCTCTTTATTATATAGGATAATTCATGTTAAATATATATGTATTATAGAATTGTATACCTGAAACCTACGTAATTTTATTAACCAATGTCACCAGAATAAATTCAATTAAAAATAATAAGAACTAAAAAGGGAAAAAAAAATTAGATCCCCCCCAAAAAATGAGTCGCATGTAGATTGAAATGCCTCATTTCAAATCCCAGCTTCTTCACTTACCAGATCCACACTCACTAACTTTCTGGACCTCAGTGTTCTTGACTTTACCCAGGATGACAGTAACTCTGACCTCATAGAATTGGATAAGGATTTAGTGGGCTACCACATTCATGGCACATGATGAAGCATGCAGACAAGATAAATTGTCACTCTGTTTACTCTTGTCCACCTCCTGGCCCTGTTGATGCTACAGTCCCTGTTGGGAGGAACTCAAGCACACTGCACCCAGAGCAGCCCTGGAGCTCCCAGGGTAGATCCATGGCCTCTGGAACTTGACAGCCTAGGTTTTAGTCCCTGACCTGCTGTTTCTCAGCTCTATGACCTTGAAGATTGACTTGACTTCTCTGGATCTGATTATGTGATCTATAAAGTTGGGACATAAGAGAACCTACCCCATATGGTTTGGGGAAGAATAGAATAAGTACCAAGTATGTAAAGCACTAGAATCAGTGCCTGGCACTTACTGACCACTGCACACATACTGGCTACTTTCACTTTTTTTGCTTTAGAAGAGTAGGGACACCTTTTAATCATTCAAAGACCTATCTGCTAATACATTCACTTAGAACGTTTTAGAATATAGGTCAGAGAACTCTTGTTACAGGGGAAACAGTGAACTTTTCCAACAAATTCAGAATGATTTTTCTTAGAGGAGGATAAGCCCATTAAATTCTCCACTAGCCTCTGTGCAAAGAAGAGTGTCGGCTCTAGAATCAGGCCACCCTGTGTCAAATCCCAGCTCTGCTGCTGACCAGAGGGGCAGCATTGGACAGAGCAGGACATTTCCTAATTTCTCTGTCATTCTGTTTCTTTGTCTATAAAAGGAGGCTAAGATAAAACAAAGGGAAACTACAGTGTATAGCATTAACTTGCCTGGGTTTTACAGCTAGTGTGGGATAGCAGCAGAATTTTATCCCAACATAGTTCATTTCATTTTCTTCTTAGTTCTAGTAAGCTGGTAAAATCAATTAGGATTTTTTTTTCTGAAATAGTTCCCCCTTTATCCTAGGGTAGTGGTTCTTAACCTTCTGGCCCTTTAAATAGAGTTCCTCATGTTGTGACCCAACCATAAAATTATTTTCGTTGCTACTTCATTAGTGAAATGTTGCTACTGTTATGAGTCGTAATGTAAATATATGATATGCAGGATGGTCTTAGGCGACCCCTTTGAAAGGGTCATTCGAGCGCCAAAGGGGTCGTGATCCACAGGTTGAGAACTGCTGTCCTAGGGGGATATGTTCTAAGACCCTCAGTGGGTGCCTGAAAATGCAGATAGTATCAAACATTATATATGGTATGTTTCCAAATATGGTATGATATGATATGCACATACCTATGATAAATTTTAAATTGGGCACAGTGAGAGATTAATAGTAATAACTAATAATAAAATATAATAATTATAATAGTATACTCAAATAAAAAGTTATGTGAATGTCTTTGGGGTTATTATTGAGTAATGGAAGAGTTACTTTAGCACAAATACTGAAGTAACTGAGACAGTGGATCTGATCACCCAGACGGCTACTAAGTGACTAACTGGTGGGGAACATCTACAGCATGTACTAAAGAATGATTCACATCCCGGGCTGAACAGAGTAGGAATGTGAGAGATTTCATCACACTACTCAGAATGATGCACAATTAAAACCTATGGATTGCTTATTTCTGGAATTTTTTATTTAATATTTTCAGGCTGCAGTTGACCAGGGACAAACTAAATATAGGGGTAACAAACTGCAGAAAATAAAACAGCTGAATGGGTGGAGTGAGAAGTGGGGGGCTACTGTATTAGAATTTTGGTTGGATGAAGTCAACAAAGTAAGATAAACCCACAACTTGACTGTCCATTATGCTTCTCACATCACATATATGAAAGATGGTGTGGTATGGGTGGTGGGTTTTTTCCTCAAAGCCACTCAACTCACTGATGGGAAAGATAATTCTAAGCCTCCTTTGCAGCTGGGCATTGTCATTAGACAAAGTTCTGAATTATGAGAGGTTGGCAGATTTTCTTGGGAGGACTAGACTTTGCAAATATGTAAAAATAGGAGGGGGGAGATTGATTCTGAGATTCTTCGGGAGAATGATATACAAAGAACTGTACAAAAATAATGTGTACCATTAGTTTGGACATGTGATAACACCCATGAAACCATCACTAAAATTAAGATAATAGGCATAGCCACCTCCAAAAAATGTTCTCATGCCCTCTTCCCTCCTTTCTCCTCCTTTTCTTCCTGTGTAGTTATAACAGATAACAGGGGATCTACCTTCTTGATAGATTTTTCAGTGCATAATTCAGTACTATTAACTATGGGCACAATGTCATTCAACTGACCTCCAGAACTCATTCATCTTGCACAACTGAAACTTTATGCCCATTGAACAACAATCTTCCCCTTTTTTAAAACTTGAACATGGAGCTGACTGGAAAGGCCACAGGCATGCTCAAACCATGATAATAAAAATTGTAAAGCAGAGATTATGGATCAGAAATGAGAGATGGAAACTGGATCCTTAAAGATGTTCCTAAGAAGCTGCATTAGCCCCCAATCCTCCTCAGTACCTATTTTTATGTGAGCTAAATATAAGCTCAATCACAAATACCGCTTTGAATTGCCCTCACTGTACCTTGCAGCTGAATGTAACCCCAACTGCATTAAAGATACTGAGAGTCATTTCAAAAGAACGAAGTTGACATTCTGGAAGTTTTTCAAGCAATCTAGTAAGTAAAAAACCCAACAGTCTGAGCAAAATGTTTATAACGTCAACTGTCTTATTCATTTTGGCAATGCGGATTCTGTCTTGCTGAGGAAGGAGGCAGTTGCCAGAATTACTGAGATAATTAAGTCATGGCTGTCCTCCCCTGTGGTTTTGAGACGGAGCCAATGGCATCGTCAGGTGGGGCTCAGGCGCGTTATGTGGCCACGCTAGAGACAGATTTTTTCCATACTGTAATTTAATGAAATGGTGGTAGAACACTTTAAAATACATACGTGCAAGGTTTATATAGAAACAGATAATATCATGAATAATAAATTTGTAAACATTACTATAGAATAATCAAAATGTCTGAAATATATCATGTGAACTACAAATGATTTTTACAATATAATAGAAAGGGACCTACATAAGTATGATTCAATGACCTACATAAGTATGTTAAATTAAGCATGGGGTCATTGTAGGTTAGAGATCAAAATAAAAAATCATTTTGGATTATTTTATAACATATACACTCTTTCTATAAGAACAATTTTTTAAAGTGTGAACTCCTGCCTTTACTTTCTAATCAAGTCCAGGGCACAGCCATTAATTAAAAATTTTGCCATTACATTAAATTGTGTGGCCATGATTAGAGATTGCAGCTTTTTTTCTAAAAGTTATTTTGTCCGGAGTGGGAGGAAAAAAAGAGGAACACGGTTAAAGTAGAAAGGAACCATTTCTGGTTCAATGATTATTTTCCCCTTTTTTACTAAGAAGAGATTAAGTAATTACAAAGAAAGGGAACAGGTAAAAAAAAAGAGATGCATCCCAGTCAAGTACCAGGGAATTTTATGATATTTTAATTTTATTGATAAAACACCCTCTGTTCAAGAGAACTGAAGAGGAACTTTTGTAGACTGTGGAGTCTGGGACCCCGTTTCACGTTTATGTGCAAGTTGGAGGTCAGAACCATCGGATCATTCCAGGAGAAAAGAACTCCAAGTAACCAAAGTTTTGTGCAGATTACCTCCATATTTCTTTGCCAATCCTGAAATCAACATAAAAACAAATGGTTCAGCACATCACGTACAACTTGGCTAATCATCTCTTAGGCTGGTTAATCAATCAACAGATACTACTTTTATGGTGTGAGAAATGTATTTGGCCAGAACAAATTATTATTGTACCATCCATTGCTGAAGTCCTAACAACATAACTTCTAATCAAGGCCAGCAGCTAGGATTGACACACTGTAAAAATCCAGGGCACCGCCAAGCAGAGGGCAGGTGGTAACAGCATTGTATAGATTGCGTAGCTTGTGGCTGGTGCACCATACATGGCAGCTACCATAATGACCCTCCTCAATGATGAGCAAAGACTGCTTTCTTCAGCATCTCGTCCTCAGAGGCCAGAGCTGTACCTAGCACTTGGCTCACTTCAGCACAAATTAACTAAAATAACTGAGTCTGATTGAGACATCAATAGGAAATCAAGATAGAAAATGCCTCCATACAGTTGGAAATATGAGTCCAAAATTTGAGACAGATCCTGCCCAAGGATGTTTATTTGGGAATTATTCCTATAAAGTGGGGGTTCTGGGATTTTGTTTTTAAAATAATACTTCCCAGGCTGGTAAACCCTTAACAGCATTATCTCTTTTAAATTCAAATGAACTAGAGAGAGTTCCAGCAAGTTGCTAAGGCCTCAGATGGGAGAGATTGGGGGGAATGAAGGCTGGGGGCACAGGGAGATGTGAGCTCCACTTGGGCATATGGGCACCAGGACAATGCTCTTGATCATAATCCAGTCTATGCTGCCTTACAGACAGACCCTGAGGACCCAGAGGAAAAAACACCAGGACACCCACTGGCTCCTGAGTATTACCTGGGCCCCGCCTGACTTGTATTTGAGGAACTGGCAAGGGTGCGCCAGCCTCTTTCTGGGCTCTGCTTTGAAATTCCCTTCTCAGCAAGTTTTAAATATGTTTGTTTATCTCTTTGTGTTTGAATACACTTTTATATGAAAGTAGATCAAAGTAGAGTTGTCTGATTTATCAACTAGATAAATGAGAGGTGGGGAAGGGGGAGGGGCAGTGTCCCACATACCCTGTTGTCATCTTCCCTGGGGACAACCTCTGCAAATTCTCAAGGTTCCAGATATAGGACTATAACATTGTGATTTGTTACTAAGAAAGGAGAGAAATGCCATGTGACAAGTCTATTCTGGGCCCTGAACTGTTTGAAATTGCCCCCGCTACCACCCCACAACATAGTATTTCAAAGTGAAGTTCAACTGGCAGAATTAACTGCAAAGCATAGAATTCAGCTTCTAAATAAAAGTAGAGTGCCATGGATCTCCAGAGACTAAAAATTCCAACAGCCTTTTAGCAGGAAGGTGGGAGAAGGAAAGAACCACTAATAAAAACTCTCGTTATGGACATTCTGCAACAAGATCTCTGTCCCATGGCAGACATTCGGAGTTGCTTTTCCAGGAGTGGTGGCAGGCTTTGCTATGACCCAAAAGGACACTTTTGCAAAGTGCTTGGCTGATGTTCTGGAATGTAGTTTGTGGCTGTTCAATGAATTCTTCCCTCTGAGCAAACAAACTGGTCTAGAGCTGATAGCACATGGCCACGTATCCCCATTAGCAGTTCCAACCAAGCCAGTGGCCCGACCCAAACAGAAAAGGCTGAGTTATTTTTAAACGTGCTCAGTTTAACGTCTGTCACAATTTGTGATTTCCTAACCACAAAAAGAATTGTACAACAGTTAACATTACACGGGAATTCAGAAGAAGGCATACCAAGGAGGGAAAGAGGCAACGGAGGGTGATGCATACATTACAAATGAGTGCAAACAGTGAAACCCCATTTAGAAGATGAGCCTGTTTCCATTTTGTCAAGTCCTAGTAAAATCTAGTTTGAGAAGAAAACAATTATGACTTTTGATGATGTTCAGAAGAATGCACTAATGTATTTCCCCCCCAACTGGCTTCTTGTATTTTTAAAAATAAACATACTCCAAATTATATTTGAGAAATGTGTTTATAAGACAGACTGATAGGAGATACCAGATTACAGCGAGACAGGGAGGTAGAGGTTTCTCCGTTTCCCGTGATGGCAGTGCCTGCTGAGTCAGTTTAAGTCAACATGACATGGCTGGAAATCCTACAGCCCCACACAGCTGGATCATCCTCAGATATGGAGGGGTAGCTGCCGGCACTCCCCACAGATGTCCCACACAGATGTAGAGCTAACAGCTACAGCCTCACTAGTAAACCTTTACACACTGATTCCACGTTTCAATTAATGGGAAAATTTCCATCCTCTTTATACTTCATTATGCAACACGAGCTCCTACTTCTGAATAGCATCTGAAATCAGCAATGCTCACATAGTTAAAAGGGGGAGGGGGGTGGAGGGGAACCTGGCTTTTAAAGTCTGACATTATTTCATAATAAAATTTGCTTTTTAATAGATCTAGTAACTGACAAGCTAGTGTTACAGATAGGCCTTGCTTTAAAAAGCCTCACCATGTATAACCTGAAGGAAACATTATTTACCTGTGAGTTAGTAATTTCTTGGACAATACCTTTCATCTATAAATGAGGAAATGAGTCAGCTTTACTAATTGTTACTTCATCATTACCATTTTGTTTTTCAGCAGGAATAGGAACTCATTTTGTTACTCATAGAAGTCTGGATTACCAAGCATACAGGTCATTCTGAATACCTCTTCTTCAAACAACTACAGGTTCTGTTGTCAAAGATCTTAACAGTCTCTGATTGGAAAAGTGCCCAGCTGGTCACAAGATTGCATGACTCATTGCAACTGCTCACCTTTAGCTAAACACAGGCTAAAGGAACAAAATCAGCTCCATGACATCATCTCTTCTCTATGTATCTTTAACATAGTTTAGATACAGAGATTGTTGAGTAAGAAGGACACAAGCTTTCCAATGAGAAGAATGTGTCTGAAATACTTAGGAAAGAAAACATTTCAGGGTTATGTTAGAATGCAAACACCAGACATGGCCAAGGAATTCAGGGTGTGTGGTCTTTGCTGATACAAAGTATCCCAAATGGTTTTAAGACCTATAAACTAGTCACCAGAGTTAGTCAAAGTTTAACTCAACTGAAATATTTTGGGCTTAAGTAACTATTAAGAATGTTGAGTTTCAGAACAGATTGAGGTTTCTCATCCACATTTTTTAAACCTATGAAAATAATGTGCAAAGAGATCCTAAATGTTTTTCAAAATCAAGGGAAATATATTCAGTGTTTATACTTAAGAGGTAGAAATTATCAGTTACTTCTTATCTTTTCATTCTTTTGCTTTCATTTAATGAGTAGGCTTTGCTTTTATAGTGAAAAAATTAAGTGGAAAGTAATGTTTCAAATATCCACAGAGTTAGCTGCATATGATGAAAAACACAAAAGCCAAAGACTAGAGTAAGTACATTGACAGCTACCTTGAATCTGTGTTGATACCTCTCATTATAACGTCAGTAAAACTGCATGACCCAAAATGAGATCACTGCTTACCCAACTACCTTATTGGTCCCAAGAGAGCAAGTGTGGAAGGGCTCCCCATATTCATCAGTTGTTGTAATGTTAGCAGCAATCGCTTCTAAGAAGCTTAATCACTCATCTGGGTAAAGCCCAGCCAAGATGAAGAAAATATTTTTTTAATTGAGCTGACAATACCACTTCCCCGGGATGGGATGACTTGAGTTGCAAAATTGGAAAATGGAGCAAAGTAGGGAACATGGCATGTGGAAGCAGTTTGTTATTTGAGAAGTTATGTTTATTTCAATTTTAGCAAATGATTGTTGAACTTCCCTTCTTTAGCATTGCCTATTGTTTCTGGAAGATCCCAGGAAACATAGAAGTTTTATCAGACCCTAAAGAAGAAGTCAAGAATTTGTAATGAGATGGCATACTCTGCTCTCTCACCGCCCCCGCCCCCCACTACGTGTAGCTTGTTTTTTGAAGAAATTTGCTTCCATATCCATTGTCTTTGTCCCATAAAAGTTGTGGGGAGAAAATCGTGTATTTCTATCAACTGAAATATCACCTAAGTGAAAACTCTTCAAATTCTGTTCTCCCAATCAAATGGAGTTCTGATTCGCCTTTGACACCCTACCATCACATCTGTGTGCTCCTTGAGGTGTGTGTTTCCTTGTATGTACAGAGCAGACATGATATCTGTTCTTAACTTTCATCTGTCACCCCCGCCCCTGACCCCTGGAACAGTTTTGATCATTTTAATTTGAATAATTACTAGAAGACATAGCATCACAGCCAAAGACTGGCACAATAGAGGCCAGCACCATTTTACAGATAGCATTAAAAACAACATATGGATGGACCCCAAAAATAATTATTAAATATGTCATTTGTTTCTATGGCTGTGCTTCTAGACAGGTTCCAATAGTTAATAACATTTTACAATAAAGACCTAATTTAGATCACTCTGAGAAATTGGAAAAATGGTGCCATAGCATTCTATATAAACTTATCATAGACTTGGAAAAAATTAGTTTCAAGGGATGAAAATGACAAATATGGTGTATTTTCATTCTTAAAAATGTATCCAGCTCTAGCCGGTTTGGCTGGGTGGATAGAGCATCAGCCTGCGGACTGAAGGTTCCTGGGTTCGATTCCAGTCAAGGGCATGTACCTTGGTTGCGGGCACATCCCCAGTAGGGAGTGTGCAGGAGGCAGCTGATTGATGTTTCTCTCTTATCGATGTTTCTAACTCTCTGCCTCCTTTCCTCTCTGTAAAAAATCAATAAAATATATTTTTTTAAAAAATGTATCCATTACTTCAGACTAACATAATAAGATCTCCCCCTCCCCCCCGCCAGAATCTAGTGATTCGGTATGTGCTATACAGAGTGTAAAAGGCCTCTATGGAATGACAGGTACTCCTCTCCACCAGGCAGCTACTGCTGGAGACTCCACTGCCTCTCTGGGCTGTTTCCCCTCTGTCACGTAGACAGTGTACTCCATCCTCACTGCTCCAAAGTCAGCTGTGTACACAGCGTGTCTTTATCTTCGGGGAAACAGATGATAAACTCCTTCAAACTAAAGTATGTGGGACTGTTACCTCTCTCAAGGGCATTAACATATTAAATGGGATGGAGACAACAAACAAGTGATCATTCTAAATAGAGGCAGGAAGCTCCTTCCTCAGCCCTAACTCTGAAGCTTAACCAGAGTTAGGCAGCTTCTTCTGCTGCTTGAACAATCACTTTTTTTTTTTCATGTCAAAATATAATTAATAACCTGAAAAATTATTTTTATATTAATTTTATATAGAGATGAAATGTCTTTCACAATTATAAAATTTAAATTACAGGTAATATGTATTCGATAATTTTCTTTCACTAAATGGAGTACACTTGCAGAAATAAGTTATCTCATGATAAACAAAAAATTCCTAATGGCTGATCAGTAAAACTGGATGGCCAAGGAGAGGGACTATGACCCTCGCCTCCAACGAGAGCATTCTTCTGGCTTTATTGCCTCTCAGTATACAATACTTCAAACAATCCTAACTGACATTCTCCCTGGTTTTAGAGCAAATTTCACTCTCTTCCATAACGATTTCCACCAGTCTTTCCTTCGATAAGTGCTAATATTTGTACTTATTGAATAAAATTATATATGTGATATTGAATATCTTATTCAAATTTTATTTATTACATAAATGAAAGCAAAATGTTGAAATATATATAAGGCTATGCCTTTAGTTGACATTTTGGGTCAGTCTCAAAGTGTTTGGCATATCAACTATATGAATGAGTGAAAACTGAAAAAAACAAAAGACAGAAAGGAATAAGTAAAAATAAGAGGTTAACCACTGCAGAGAATGCTAAACTTTCCATAAATTAAATCATTAATCTATTTCATAAAAGATACTGGTGTGGTTTATTTCATTTCTACTCATGAAGAAATAGTAAAGCAGAGGACAATGAGAAAGAATGGGGGTGCACAGATGCTAAATGCGACATGCATAAGCAAAACTCTAATTTAGCAAGTTTAAAAGAAATATCCTTAAATGACTTGTAACTCCCAATACTTAAGAATATTTCATGTATAAGTACTCTGATTAAAGGATTAATTGAAAAATCTGATTTGATATACTCAGACCATGATTCAAATTACATGGAAAAACAAATATTGTACAGTGGATATTAATTCTTCTCTCTATAAACTTATAAAATGAAACGCCCACTTCTTTTCAGTTTGGGCCATATTTATTATATCTAAATTAAGTTAAAGTCTTTCTGTGATATGAAAAGTTAGGTGAGTACGTAAAGAAATCTATCTCATAAGCATTATTTTATTAGAAAACTGGAGGCCCAGTGCATGAAATGTGTGCACTTGGAGGGGGTGTCCCTCAGCCAATCCTGTACCCTCTCCAATCTGGGACCCCTTGGGGGATGTCTGACTGCAGGATCAGGCCTAAACCAGCAGTGGGACTTCCCTCTCACAATCCAGGACTGCTGGCTCCTAACTGCTCACCTGCCTGCCTGTCTGATTGTCCCTTACTGCTTCTGCCTGCCAGCCTGATCACCCCCTAACTGCTCCCCGACCAGCCCAATTGCCCCCAACTGCCTTCCCCTGCAGGCCTGGTCACCCCCAACTGCCCTTCCTTGCCAGCCTGGTTGCCTCCAATTGCCCTCCCCTGCTGGCCATCTTGTGGCAGCCATCTTGTGATGGCCATTTTGTGGTGGTCATCCTGTGGTGGCCATCTTGTGACAACATGAGGATGACCATATTGTGACTACATGGGGGTGACCATCTTGTTATGACTGGGGGCAGCCATACTGTGGTGACGTGAGGGCGTCACATGAGTCCGCAAGAGCCACTGAGGCTTTCATTAGTATAGCTGAACTTAAAAGAGTAAACACTGGCAGTAGCATTTACCATATTCAAAAGCCATAGTAGTTAACATAGGTTCAGAGCATTAAACAAGATACTGTAGCCTGGAGGGAATAAGTTTTGATAATGATGAAAATATTGTCTTAAAATCTTCAGATTACTATGTTTCTAAGGATAACCTTAGGACACTGGAATGCTTGCAAGGATGGCAGGGAGATAAACATGCTTAATGATCATTTATGTAGTGTTTGAAACATTATCTCAAATGTATTTCTATTTCAGGACTTATGAGTTTTACTAATTTCCAGTAAAAAAAAAAATAATATCTGATAATTCAACATTTTGTAAGCCAGACATCTCAGCAATTGGTTACTTGGCATATCTAAAATTATCTCCAAAAACCCAGCAATTCAATAATTCTAGCTAGTTCAGTAATTAGACAAAATGGATAATTTAGAGTGTTGATTCTTCTAATGAGTGTTTATTAGTATAGATATGTCTCAAGAAGTGAAAGAGAAAAAAAATTCTAAAACTAAATAAACCTCAAGGGATTAACTAGACAATAAAGTGTATTAAAATTTCTTAATAAAACAGTTATTTCACTATTGCAAACTTAATAAATCTGCCTACTATACTAATTCCACTTAAAACACACACACACTATCAAAGAAGATATAAGAAAGCAGACTTTTAAAAAATGACATGGAAATATTTTCCTCCACCCTTAGATGTCATGCAGCTTCAATTCAGTGACCACATTGAATGAAAATACCCAGACGTTTGCAAAGTCATTGTAAGAAGACAATATGTGGCAAACAACATTTAAAATGTGAATTCTGTAACACTTTCAATGAAATCATCTCGGACACTTGCAGAAGAAGAGAGTTCTGGGTCTCTTCCCAAAACTTAATCAAGGATGTCTCTGTGTGCATCTTAAGCATCTCCCAGCTGGCTGGGAATTTGAGAACCTCTGCAATGGTGTTACATTTGTTATCTCCTGTCTTTTTTATAATTGCTGTTCTAATTGGAGAAGGATAAATCTCACCGTAGTTTTAATTTCTCAGCCACTCATTTGTTTCTGTCTGAAGTGGACCCAGATCTGGCCTGATCTGCAAATACTCTTTTTCATCTTTATTGAATAGTCTTCTAATTTAGGCATATGTTCTAGTCAGTTTCTCAATTTTTATATGAACACATAACATTGCCCAACATTTTGATTAATATAAAAGTAAACAGAGTTCTTAATTGCAAAAGAAAATTTGCACATACTAATATTGCCAGACTAGAGGCCCAGTGAATGAATTTGTGCATGGGTAGGATCCCACGGGGTGGCCTGCAGGGATGGGGCCCTAGCTCGCACCCTCAGCCTTGCAGCCCCACAGTCCCACCTGGCACCCCACCATGGCCTGGTATTGCTCCCTTACCTGCTCCACCATTCTGTCTGCAAGGCAATTAATCAGGCCTGGGCTCCCACTCGGCTCCCCAAGTGCCTGGGAGCTGGGCAGCAGCCCATCACCTGCTGCTGCTGCCACCTGTTGCCATCTGCAGGGAGATCGGTGGGGCAATCTGGCCCCTACTCACACCCACCTTGGCCTGGTGCCACCTGCTCACCTGCTCCACCATCCCGCTGTGGTCCTGCTCTCATGGGGCCCATCAGAGCTGGCAGCACCTCCACTACTGCCTGCTGCCAGCACTGCATTGCCGATGCCCACTATGTTCCATGCCTTCCCCTAGTGGTCAGCGCACATCACAGGGAGCGTTCAAACTCCTGGCCGAACCATTGCATATTAGGCCTTTATTATATAGGATAATATAATCACTGGTTCTCTGTTGGTTGATATTAAAAGGCACTGGGAATTCCAGAAGGATATGGGGTCATTTTAGTCCTCTAGACATTATAAATTATATACTGGATAACAACTATTAGAGAACTATGCACTTGGGTTATACTATTTTTATTTTTTTCACAAAATTACTTGATATTACTTCTTTGCCTACATTGATGTATGAGAAACAATCTATTGTTCATTGACAGGGGGCTGGAAAATAAAATATGGGATATTACTGTAGTGAAAATCATGCAGCAGTGCAAATGCAACAATACTCAACAACATGGGTAAATATCAGAAACATAACATTGACCAGATAAAGCAATAAACAGAAAACTACAAATATAATAATGTCATTTAGATGTAGTTTTAAAAGTTACAAAAGTAAATAATATATTTTTGTATGTAAATATATATGGTGGGTGTAAACTAAAAATATACAGCAGAACAAATAATTAGCACTTTGGTGAGCATAAAAGGGCATGCTATCAGAGAAGGGTATGAAATCAATCTCAAAATTATTGGCAATGTTCTAGTTTCTAGGATGTATAGGGAGATTTTTTGTTAGTATCTTTATACCTTTCATATGTCACATAAATATGTTTATGTATAAAATGTACACATATAGCCCTAACTGGTTTGGCTCAGTGGATAGAGCGTTGGCCTGCGGACTGAAAGGTCCCAGGTTTGATTCCGGTCAAGAGCATGTACCTTGGTTGTGGGCACATCCCCAGTGGGGCGTGTGCAGAGGCAACTGATCGATGTTTCTCTCTCAGCGATGTTTCTAGCTCTCTGTCCCTCTCCCTTCCTCTCTGTAAAAAAAAAAAAGTCAATAAAATATATATTTTTAAAAATGTACACATATATGTAATTTACTATAATAAAAAATAAATCCAAAGCAGCCTCATAAGATCTCTACCACAAGGAACAGAATGGTGTATTGGAAACATCACTTTTGGGGAGCCTATTGGAGATGCAACCAATAGGTCTTTGAATCAGGAAGTTAGTGATTTGACTGAGCAATGGGTTTCCTTTAAACTTTTTATCTCTTGGAATGAAGCTTATTTCTTCCTTGTTCTAATCAAAAGAAAGTTCAGAATCCAATATGCGGTCCATCACGATAAACTGAGTAGGGCCATGTTCTGTGTCACACTGATCTCTCTGTTGGATTCTCACGACCTTCCTTAATGCTAATATATTTGACTCCACCAAATAATTACTTCTCTGGAAACAACCTCAGTGTCTCCTCTTCACCACTCCACCGCCCCCTTTGCCTCCCCCAACCTCGCCCCTGCCTTCTCTCCTTAAGGGCGAATTGTGTCAGAAGGATATGGGATTGTTGTCATTCACATAACAAGTCTGCTGCCTGCTATATGGTGGCCTCGTCTAAGCTTAATTCAGATGGGATAAGCAATAAAGCTTCCAGTATTTCTAACTCTCACTAAACTGCTTTTGCTGGTGGCATTGTCATTTTTCCTGTATTTTTCTAAAATATTAGTCTTATTATTCCATCTCTCTGTTTATAATCTTACAGAGCTCCTTCCCCCACCCCTAAATCACACCCAAGATACAGCCAGGTCTGTCTTAGTGAATCAACCACAAGCTACCTTTGCAGTGCCATTGTGGGCTGACTTCCTTCCTCCTAGCCTGGGGTTGAGTGCCAGCAATAATAAAGCACAGAGACACCACCATCCCCCCCTGGACAGCTCCATACACTGCCCTCCCTTCCTCAGAGGCCTTAGTGTCTCCCTAGGAAGTGCCACCACAATATCCCTCCACCAGCAGAGGCAGTTTACTCTCAGGTCTGCACACCCCCAGTACCAGCTAAGTATCTCTACTCCAGCCCTCTGTGCATTATAATAACACCTACAGTTTACATTTCACCGCTCCTGGACTAATCTTACTTTGTATTTCAAATGGTCAGGCACACACAATCATGTGAGTGAAGGAACACATTAAAATGTATATATTTGTGGCATTTTAATTGTCTCTGCCCATTAGAGTTAATACTGACAAAATGGACATAATAATGCAGATTAAGCATTTAAAATATACTAGAAGCTCTGTGTACTCTTAGACTAATGTCACCATCACATTCAGTCTAATGGACACTATGTGGCATCTCACTTTTCTAAGTGACCTAATAATGAGCGAGGAAGATTTGGGTTGCAGTGGATTTATAAGGAATGATTTCTGAAGTAGGTAAATGAAGGAATGGCTCTCATCCGAGAGGACAAAGGAATCCTTCTAGAAGAGAATGCCTCCTCAGAACTGGGCCTTGAATGAATTCCATTTATCCAAAAGGATGGATTATTTGTGGGACCTAAAAGGACCTGTATGGTTCTGCTGTCTGTGAGCTGGAGGACCACAGAAAACTCCCAGACAACAGCTGAGGTAGGAGAAATGTCAAGAAACCACTGTAGGGCACGGTTAAACTATTAAGCATGATTGAAATCACTCATAAGTGTTAGAACGATATCATCAGTCACAAAACCTTTAAAAATGAAGCAGGTATGTTACATGAAATTGTTCAAGGGATTAGATTTAAATTTATGTTTAAATCATCCTGGATAATTTTGACACTGTGAGTTTATTGTTATAATAATTATCATCAATATTATCAGGGGGTTAACAGCCCGCACACATATACACAGGAATTCCTATATAACTGGCACTGTTCTAATTGTTTTAAATATATTAACTTATTTTATCCTTGCACAAACCCTATGAGGTAGGCACCATATCTTGAATTAGTAAACTGAGGCACACAGAGATGAGGCAGGAATCAAAAACAAATTTCTTGCCTGGCTGGTGTGTCTTAGTGATTGAGCATCAACCTATGAACCAGGCAGCCAAGGCACCATTCCCAGTAGGGGAACATACCTGGGCTGTGGCCCAGTCCCCATTGTGGAGTGTGCAGGAGGCACCCAGTCAATGATTCCCTCTCATCATTGATGTTTCCAGCTCTCTCTCCCTCTCCCTTCCTCTTTGAAATCAAGAAAAATATTCTTTTTTAAAAAAAGAAACAAATTTCTTGGCTTGAGAGTCCTTTTTTTTCCTCCTCTGGGGAATGGTGACTCTCAATAAACAGTAGAAATACAGTAGTTGAAATTGGCAACTGAAGTTCATTTAACTTCATTTGGCTAAAGCAAGATTGGTGCCCTGTCATACAGTGAATCTGGTCACAGAAAACCTGATCGAAATGTTCAATTCCATGTTAGATTAGAGCACATGTATCTGTATGTGCATGACCTTGTCAGGGGAGGGAAAGAATAGCAAAGCGTTTAGGTTGACCATTAAAGAAAATATGAACACTAACATTAACTGCAGTGCTTTGACACTGGTAGACTGGAACTGCCATCTCTGGGGACTCAGGGGAAATGGCCTAATCTATGTACAGCCAGATTTTGTTCCAGAGATAAATTGGCCTCTCTATGTATTTAGATACTAGGCAAATGCGAGTCTAATTTCCTTGTCGATATGTTGTGAAACTGATACATCAGTTCCTCACTGGCCTCAGTAAGACTAAGAAACTATTTGAGAATGGCATTTTGTTATTCATAAACTATTATCCCTAAGTTTAAGAGCCTAGAAAAGCTTGAAGAGTTGTGAAGGCTTTAATTTTCAATGTTATATAGTTAAACCCAGAAAATATAGCAATGCCAGTGCCCAAGAAGCTAAGATTGAAGACATTCCTACCTATACACAATAAAAACACAGTAAAGTATAGGGGATAATTCTAATTTCAATCTATTCCTATGTGAATGCTTTGTGATAAAATATAGATATAGATACAAATATCAATGTAGGTGTCTCAAGAAATAGTTTTCTAGAAGGTATTTGGGTATAGTGGAAACACAAGAACAAAAAATGAATGCCATGCCATAGTTTACATAAATTGATAAGAAAAAGTTAATACCATATTATAACCTACACAAATTGAAGCGTTTATAGATGATATGTTGAAAGTCTGTGATGTATATATAAAAGTCTGTAAGTCACTTACCTTTGAAGACCTAGTGAGGTCCACCATGAATACTAAACTCCATGCGCAAAAGAGCATCTATTAAGTCCTATAGGTGGTCTTGCCCCAGTGGCTGCCCAACCACTGTTCTTTTTTAACCAACTTTGATTATTTAAGTTTCATGAAGGTACAAAGCAATAATTCAGTAAAACTGAACCAGACTACAGCAGTTTCCAGTTGAAAAGTCCTTTAAAGAAAAATAGAGTCAAGTCTCCATGTGTATCAGATATTAACAGAGTGGCTTCTCTCTGCCCTATGGTCTTTAGTCAACTTGTAAACTTACTTTTCCAATTGCAATTGTCTATAGAATTGGTTCTTGCTGCAAATGGTCAATATGACTTCTGCCTGCCTTTGACAATTAGCTAATTAATTGACTACGGCTGTCCCCCCTTTTCCATGGGGATACATTCCAAGACCCCCAGTGGATAACTGAAGCCTCAAATAATGCCAAACCTTGTGTAAACTGTGCTTTTTCTTATACACACATACCTATCTTAGAGTTTAAAATTAGCCACAGTAAGACATTAACAGCACAATGATAACAATACTAGGGGCCCAGGGCAAGAATTCATGCACCTTGAAAGGAACTGTGAGCCATGAGGCTTCGGTATGCACAGGAGTGGGTCTCAGCCCATTCCTTGTGCCCCCACCTGGCGCCTACCTCAGCAGCCCTTGGTCCCCTGTCTGCTGGCAGACCCGCTTACATGCCGCAGCTCCCATGCACTGACAGCACCAGCCCAGCTCACACCTGCTGAAGGCAGGGAGGGATTGGGGTCGGCTCCAGCAGCGGTCCTAGCAGGGCCAGCACTAGCAGTGGGTGCGAGCAGCAGCTGCCAGCCCCGATGACCCCTTAGGAGCAGTGGGAGGTGGAGAGGCCCTGAGGGGCAATAGGGACCATCAGCACCGAGTGATTAGGGTTATCACCGGGCACCTGCAGTGGGTGCAAGTGGCAGCTCCTGCGCCAGCAGTGGGTGTTAGTGGGGCTGGCACTAGTAGCAGGTGTGAGCGCTGGGTGGGACCATGGTGTGCAGGAGCAAAGGATTTTCAGTAACCACCAGGGGCTCTCCCTGATGACAGCAATCAGTACCCCGCCTTGGTCTGGTGCCCCCGTTCACCTGCTCCACCAACCCACCACAGCTGATGCCACCACGTTCCACACACAACCCTTGGTGGTCATCATAGGTCATAGCAACTGGTTGTTCAGTTGTTCCAGTTGTTCTGCCGTTTGGTCTATTTGCATATTAGCCTTTTATTATATAGGATACAGTAATAAAAATTATGTGAATGGGGTCTCTTTCAAAATATCTTATTATACTGTACTTAAAGTACAGAGACCTCAGCCAAAGGGAAGACTCACAACCCAGGTGAGAGAGAGAGGGACAGTGACAGATTTCATCACACTACTTAGAATAACATGTAATTTAAAGTGTGCAAATTGTTTACTTCTGGAATTTCCCACTTAATAGTTTTGGACCTCAGTTGACAGAAGATAATTGAAACCACAGAAAGTGAAACGATGGATAAGGGAGTAGCTACCATAGTTTCATTTTAATTAAAATTATCTTATATAATAAAAGACTAATATGCAAATAAAACAAACAGCACACCAACCGGTCACTATGCTGTGCACTGAACACCCAGGGGCAGATGCTCAATGCAGAAGCTGCCCCCTGGTAATCAGTGTGCTCCCACAGGGGGAGCACTGCTCAGCCAGAAGCCAGGCTCAAGGCTGGCAAGTGCAGCGGCAATGGCGGCAACCTCTCCCCACTCTGCAGCAGCGCTAAGGATGTTTGACTGACAGCGTAGGCTTGCTAAGCTCAGTCAGACATCCCCTGAGTGCTTCCTGACTGTGAGAGGGTACAGGCTGGGCTGAGGGAATCCCCCCTACCCCCTGAGTGCATGAATTTCAAGCACTGGGCCTCTAGTGATTCAATAACTAAACAATATTAAAAATGACTTGAACAATCAGAAATCAGTTTCATTTTAAAATAACAATTTTTATGTCCTGAAGGAATGAGAATGAAATTATTTCTTAAATTTGCTTCTCAAAACATAAATGGTCACAGTTGCATCAATGTAATTTTCAATCCCCTCATAGAGAAAAAATGTAACAATTTAACATTGCTCAACAGGTCAGTGTCATTAGAGAGCTATTAATATTTATTAACAGTTAATAACTTGGTGCATTTATTAATGTATTTAATAAATAATTGGAAGCTATTAATTGAAACATTTAAATTCACCTTTACAGTTATATAATTCATTAGAATAACTAACAAAGATTCAGCTATACAAATTTTATACAATAAAATTTTATTAAGGAGATAAAACAGTCGCAAGAGGAAAAGAGGTAAGAAGTGTTATATCATAAACAATCTTCCACTAAATATAGATATTTAAGACAAATATAGATATTTAAGATATTTAAATATTGATATTTAGCTCCTTAAAGTTTAATTCATTAGGATATTTTTTAAAGAATAACGTTTAATGCCTAATAGTGTGATTAATTCAACCAACTCCATACAGATTTAAAGCAATTTTTACTGTTTTGTTCATATATTGTTGAAAACTTTTGATTAAATATGCCATTTGTTTTGTCATTTTGCACTTTGGCTGCACCAGGACCTCTTAAAGTTTTGGTCGTCTTCATTCTCATTACAGACCATCAGCTCTGATTCTTTTCAGTAGATTAAATGTAATCTGGTAGCAAGAAGGATTTTTTGAGGAGCCGCACAATCAAGGGATAATAAGACCTGGCTTTAGAAATTGTCTTTATACATATGAAAACTTGTTCAATATTATTAAATGAGTATCTACAAGAGCCTTCAGCTGAGTCAGTTGCCCTCCTTGTGTCCAGCCATTCTCAAAACTTCACCTCCCTGTGCATCCCACAGCATGATGGCCCCTGCAAGCCTCGTGTTCACCTCAGGGCTACATGGAAACGATCTGTCTCCAGCACTGAGAGAACCTCCCAGCCCAGGCCTTCTTCCACCACACTTAAGCAGAAGCCTGCCTTGGGCTTAGACATCTAGTTTCTTTCGATTGAGGAGCTTTAACACTTATTTGATTCAAGTGGTGATTCACTAATACAACCAACATAATTACAGAAACAACTAACAGTGAACACTTATTAATCCCAGGTATGTGCATTTACATGGATTATTTAACAATAATCTTATGAGGTAGGTAGTGCTATCATCCTAATTTTAAGTTGGAAACTAGAGTTTAGGTGATATTATGTGTCCTAGATTACACAGCTATTAAGAGACAGAAATACAAGCTCTGCTAGGGAAGCCTGTTTCCAGGTCTTGGAGTCTTAATCTTACACTCCGTTAGTTGGCTGAAATCCTGGAAATGTACTTGGCACATAATAAACACTTAGAATAGGCCTTCTGAGCCCATCCTCTTTGAACTTGGATTATTGAATCATTAAGTTCTAAACTGGTACTGGATGTGAGCCAGGGCAGGGGTATTTGAGAGAACTGCCCCTCTCCACCTTGGCCTACCACCCAACACACTGTGCTCAGTCTCAGAGGGAAGACCTCTGTTCTGACTCGGTTGTGAGAAGACTAAAGATTTAGTCTCCATCTGCAAACTTGTTATCATCCAGCTCCTGTCAGGATGGGAATATCTTCCCAACTGTCCTGTTATCTATAAACATTTATTCTTCTGCCTCTGTAAAGATTTGCCTCCCCAAACAGGATACCCAGAAAGTGTTCTCTCACTTGATCATGACTATCCAGCAACTAACTCTAGACAAATATTTTCTTGATTTCAAGTGATGCTTTACACTTTCATAAACAGCTTAAAGAATAAAAAAGATATAAACTAGACTCCAAGCTTAACAGTATTTGCCAGTGCTTCAAGAAGAAAGACAGCAGGAGGAAGAGTTTTATATTTCAGTAATAGAAATTTATGACATGTTTCAGCCACTTGGCAGCTGGTAAATAATTTTCATCTTTCACTTCATAAGATGTTAACATTTAATCAAATGAAAGGCTTGAATAAGAAGACAAGATACATGGGTTTTGTCTTCATACCGAAGACTTTGTCTAAACATAGTATCTCTAAAATCTAAGAGTTTCCATTTCTTCATACATGAAATGAGAGTTATAGTACAATTTACATCTTTACAGAGTGGTTATATGAAGATTGTTAGTTTGTATAGAAGTTACAAAGACGTAAACACCTCCACTAAACTGTTGTCAACCAAGAAAGGTTCTCCTTCCCTTTGTTTTTGAGGGAAGTGGTTGTATGGTCATTTTATTATAATTAAAGATTTATTACCATATTCCCACTGCCTTAGGCTTTTACTAAGTGGGCATTTGGCACATTTGCCAAACAGAACTTAGTGGTTTTGTTTCTATGGAATGCCTTGACTTTTCAAATGCACACGAAAAATCTAAGCCTATCCCAACCACAATTTCTCCTAAAGTATATGTTTAATTCAGGTTAAATTGGATATAAGAGCAAATGTGAGATATGATTTTTCTTCTCAGAATTCTTTCTGCAGTTACATAAATCCATGGCCATATCATTAGGTGACCAATGAGAAGTGTGCAAATGGCACATTTTGAAATGGAAGGATGCAGCTCTCAGTCATGATGATAGAGTTGCTGGTATTCATTCCTATGACTTCAGGAATTCAACAAAATGGCTCCTTTGTAACCAAGGTAATTTCTCCATGAAAAAAACAATACGTTGAAGGTATTTCATTAATGTAATGTGTAATGCTATTCCTAACTTGTTAATGTGGATATTTAGAATATGGGGTATTTTATCTTCCTTTTGTCATCCAGGTCTGATGCTATGTTATAAATCATGTTGGTATTAATATAACAAAACTAAAATTGATTTAACTTACCAAAATAAAGCTGATCTCAAGCTGAATGAGTGATTTTGCAATATAGAGTTGATTTTCTAAATAAATGGAAAAAAATAAAGCTATACATTTTTTTCTAACTGCTGTTTATTTTGTCCTTCATCTCCTATTAAGAAAGCCCAGAAATTGCAGTAAAATCAGCCACAGTTCCACCTCAGAACACTATAAATAGCCCATTTTCAAATCTTTATTTAAAATGCAAATAAAATCTCTAAGGATATAATTTTAAATAGGAAATTGCTTATAAACTTTGCTTGCATTTTATAGAAGAAAGCTTTCCTTTTGTGGAGAGGGAGTTATTTGTACAGTACAAGTTCAAACAGTCCCTAGTCATTTTGAAAACAGATTAAAATCTAATCTCCCTACAGGAAAAATTGGTGACCTGATTCACACATTCTGCCATCTTTGTTTGGCTCACAGACTGTTATCAGTTTTCTTTTTTTGAATTCTGCCACAGAATCTTCTGAACTACAGCCAAAGTATAGACTTTCCGGTGAATGTATTGTTTACTTTTGGAGTGTGTTGGGACCTGTTTTCTGGAACCTTCTGTTAATTGGCTCAGATGCTTATTTGAATGTATAATGGAAAACCAAATAATTGGCATATTAGTATTTTTCAAAATAGCTGATATTAGACTCCTGATCTAAACTACATGGATTTAGAGGTACTGTTTGGGCAGCTATCCTGAATGCATTACTACAGTTAGTTAAAACAAAGAACTATTTGCCTTTTTTATCACATAAGTTTTAGCATTTTCTGCTGCCACTCACTACATTGAATTGGTTCTGTGTTTAGACATTGTGCTACAATTTTTATTGTGCAGTTTCTAGCTTTGGATTTTATGCACATTTTATTCAAAGGAAATAGGCTTGGAGAAATCACGTGACATGCCCAAGGTCGCCCAGCATGTGAGGACCCTGGACTCAAACCAGGTCTCAATTCAAAGCCTTTAGAGAAGATAGTATGTCATCACTTACTGATTTCCATGGAAGCTAATTCCAGGGGATGTTAAGATGTTATTTTCTTTAAGTATCCTTGGTCAACTAAATCTGGGAAACATTAAGTAAAACAATGTTTAGTAGAGTTTTCAACAGTAAAAACTCTTAGAGCCCTAAAATATGCTTACCCCATTGTAAATTTCCAAGAGAGGGACGATGTATAAAGTTCCCCAAACTTTCCTCCATGGATGGGGTTTACTTTGAGAAGCCTTCAGGACAGTCTTTGTAGAAGCACAATTTCTTGGAAAGCCATGCTCTAAAGAGTCCTGAAAATTTTTCATCTCCTCACAGAAACCCCACAGCGAAACTCCAGTGATTGCATTAATTCAACCACTTGAGGCTCTTCTGTTGAGTTGGGCTCTGTTTTAGGCACCAGGGACCAGAGCAAGGAAATGAGGCTGACAGCCTGACAAGTCTGATGTTAGAGGCAGCTAGGAAGGTTAGGGCCCCCAGCAGGGAGGATGGCGGCAGAAAAGGCCCTGTCCCTAAAGGCCAGCTGGAGGAGAATCTGTGTGCCAGAAACACAGGAAACAAAGAAATCCAAAGCTATAACCAAAATCCCCATCTTCGGCTGAGCTCTCAGTCCAGAGGGCACTCAGGCAGGAAGACTAGGCTGGGAGCAGAGGGCAGAGACTAACGAGTAAACACAATAGCAGACATCCCAGAAACTTCCATGTGGGCATCCCCTGCTCAAAGGGACACATGGGAAGATGCTTCAATTTTTTTTCTTTTTCAGGGAAAGATTATAGTTTTGTGTGCCCAGCCAAGTGAAGTAGAATTAAACAGCTTTCTCACTGTGATGAGTTAGAAGCTATGGCTGTGTGAAGGTCTATGTCTGCTTCATTATCCCAAAGCCCTGTGCATTCTTTCAAAATACTTTCACCCTCTTTAGACTTCTAGTAAATATGAGCCTCTCCCCCAACAACCCTATTTTAAAACCTATATAAGTTGACTTTGGGATTTTATAAATAAAAACTGAAATAACATTTGATGCCGGGTTTTGCAAATATGTCTTTCTTATTGGTACCTCTTGTGTCTTGACAATAATGTGGAGGAGTCGGTTGTGTTTCTGAAGAGCTGACAAGGCTAATACTGAAGTCTTTCCTCATTTCTGTTTCAATTCTGCCTGAGATTTAAAAGAGAAAGGAAAACGAGTACGTGAAAAAATATGTCATTAAATCAGAGGCTAAAAAGCTCAGTATGGGTGTGTGAGGATGTTTTGACAGGGGAAACCCCTGAAGAAATGTTCTTTTCAGTTAGTTGCAGTATAAAGAGCACCATTTACAGTTTGGCCTATTAATTGCTTTCTACGTCATTTCAAAATAGGTTTTTATGAATGTTTATGAATTCATTCACTAGTCAAAATGGAAAATTAAGAGAAGATCTATATCCTTACTTGCTGAATGAGCATGGCTTCCCATGTATGTATTGAAATTCAGGTAGTTACTCCAAAGGCTCAGGGAGTTATGGGCCTAATGGTGGGTATGTTTGTTTTTTGGGAAACACATCAATGTTCAATTAACATATTATATAGCCTTCTTCCACCTCCTCCACCACCATACATGAGCATGCTCACATGCACACACGCCCTCACACATATGCACATGTGCACATACACCTGTGCATACAGACATGCATGTACACACATATGCACACATGCACACATATGCACACATGGAGACTTTTATTTCCTGGTAGAAGGAGAAGAAATCATCTCACCTTCCTCCATCCAACACTCATTCGAGTCTCTACTCAGGGGGATCACCACCAGCTGCCACACCCAGCCATGAAAGTCCTTGTCACTGTGTGTTGGAACAGAAGGGAAACAGGCCTAGCCAGGAATGAGGAGCAGGGGGTCAGTCATCAGATAAAGGGTGTTAGGAGCCCAGGTGAACCCTGGTGACCCTTGCATCTCCTCTCACACAGACTCACAGGATCTTCACACATGGAAACCGATCCTGGATTTATGAGAAGCTCTGTGTTGAGCAACTAAAAGCAACAGTAACTAAAACACAAGGCCACTTCCCTTACCCTGTGACCCTAAAGCATAACTAAGGTCATTCAGACCCAGCGATGAGTTCTCATCCAACTAGGGAAGGCCACAAATTCCCTGGAAGGTGATTGAGATCTTCCAGCCCATCTGATTCCTCATTCATAAAAAAAGGGGATAGCAGTAGCTCTTACCCATCCAGCACCCCTGCCCCCACCCATCTCCACTGGAAACCCTCCAGTGAGTCCAGGCCCTTCCACTCCCAATGTCCTTTGCCTGCCCACCTTTCAGCCTGCTCTGCCCCTTCCTTCTGCTGTCTCTGTTGTTATTGTCATAAAAATAGTAGCAGCCATTTCCAAGCATTCTTTGATTTACCTTTCAGGGTTTTTTAGAGCAGGAGCTATCGTCCTGGGGCCTATAGGGTTTTGTCTGTTTTGTCATAGGTGCTGTGAAATCCAAGGCCACAAAGAAGTGCTATCTGGAGCCACAGCTGGCTAGGTCCAGGGCACACAGTGGAGTCAATTAATCCTCAGAAATACTTTGAAAGTGAGCCCATCAAACGTAGCTTGGACCCAGGCCCTTGAAAGGATTAGCTGCCCTCCAAAATAGTCTAGTTTCACATGCAGTCCTTTAAATTTCACTGATAGTGAGATTTCCAAGTCTGAGATGACTGAGAGATATCTAAATAATCCCCTTCTACCACCAAACTTCTAGGATACCATCTTAAGTACTTCATGCTGCACCTAGCCCAGTCTCAGTCTACATTCCACTTGAAAAACCGGAGGCGGCTGAAGTTCACAAAAAAGCCCAGTGGGACCCACTAGGAAGAATGGAAGGAACTTCACAGCCAGTTTATTGATAACTAGAGATAAGAACTTGAGCCAGGCCCTGGCTAGTTTGGCTCAGTGGATAGAGCATTGGGCCTGCAGACTGAACAATCCCAGGTTTGATTCCAGCCAAGGGCACATGCCTGGGCTGTGGGCTCAATCCCCAGTGGGGGGTGTGCAAGAGGCAGCCGATCAATGATTATCTCTCATCATTGATGTTTCTAGCTCTCTCTCCCTCTCCCTTCCTAAGATCAATAAAATATATTTCAAGGAAAAGAACTTGAGCCAGTCCCACCAGGCAATGGTCAACATATATGCGCAGCTAAAGCTACAGTCCACTAATGACCAAGTAATGAAGGCAAGGATGAAAGCCAAAACCAAGGCCCATGACCCCTCCCTGCATGAGAAAGTGTGTTCCTACAGTGATGCTCAGTGATAAGCAAGCCAGGTATGAGGTGTGCTATGTATATTTTTTAAAAAGTCAAGTTAAACCAAGGACACAGTGTTTCTATATTTCAGCAGCACGTTCTACACAGCACAGTTACACAGGTGTAAGGACTTCAACCTCGTGACCGACATCCTGGTGTGGACCAGGCTAATATTTGCTAACAGTTTAGGATCTCTGTCCTCTCTAAAACTCTGTATTCATTTCAAGGCCATTTATATCAATCTACATGCTTCAAATGCTGTTGACTCAGTGAATTTTTCTATTAATAAAGATTCTATGCTTTTTAGGTGGGTTTTTGTTTGTTTGTTTGTTTTTAAATATTTTTATTGATTTAAGAGAGGAAGGGAGAGGGAAAGAGAGAGAGAAGCATCAATGATGAGAATCATTGATTGGCTGCCTCCTGAATGCCTCACACTGAGGATCAAGCCTGCAACACGGGCACATGCCCTGACTGGGAACTGAACCATGACTTCTTTGTTCATAGGTTGGTGCTCAATCACTGAGCAACACCAGCTGTGCTCTGCTTTTAAGTTTTTTAAGTGTCATCCTCTCTTTAAGTACACTCTTCTCTTTGGAGAATAGTAAAATGATTGGCAGCATCCTCCTTCCCACCTGGAAGGCTGCTCCAGTTTGCAGGTCTTCTCCAACATCCATTCTGCATTATTCACTTTATTTTAGGTAATTTGAACTGTCCTAATGGAGCCTGAGGTTAGGTGTCTGCGCAGTCAAATTGTTCAGAGGTTTCTCATAATCCTGTGATATACACACTGCAACCTTATCTCTCCCACAAGTAACAGACACCTTATTTTTAGAGCAGAGGCTTCCCCATTACCTATGGCTGGTGCATTCTACTCCTGGGATTCTGGACATATCATGCCAGATGCAAGCAGAATCTCTGCTGGCCCTTTCACCTCAGGCCTAAATAAAGATCTACTCACTCACATTTCCTTCCTCGAGTTATTTTTTGTTGCTTTGGGATCAAACACCAACCTGGTAATAGCATCCAGACTTAATGTCATCAATAATACAGTATATTTAAATTATTTTATAGCTTACTAATATAGCTATGTGGCATGCATAAGCCATTCACCTAATATTTTTTATTAAGTAAAGCTTTTTTTCTTTAAAGAAGATCCAGCCTCTATATCTACAAAACTGTTGTCATGCAGACTAAATATTCCATGTGTACTTAAACAAAAAAAAAAATCCTAAACAAAAATGATTGAGTTTTTAGCCAAAATATCTTTGGAAAGTAAGGAATAATCTGTTGAAAATAGGCTTGTGGAGAAGGGCTTGAGGATTGCCAAGGCATATTTCAGAGTCTTTCTGGAAATATTTTCACATTTTCTGAACAATTACAGATTTTATTGTAATGGTGTTGAGGATTGTTGTAAAATTGACCACAAAACTCTAATTATACTACATGACTATTTTGGATATTATTGTTATCTAGAATATTTAAATATACAAATTATGACCAGGATCCCAGAGCCACTATATATTTTTATAAAAGTCAATGGAAACCACTATGAGAAATAATAATATTAAGCATTCATTCAAAAAGTTTCTTTCTTAATATACTAAAGAAAAATAATATGCATTTTCTTCAGATAATGCATAGTGATAAGTAGAATATAAATTTTAAAAATCTATTTGTACTCTGTGCCACTCAGAGATAATTAGCACATAGAATAGCTCTAATTCCAAATCCTGCACTTTATTACCAAAGTGGTAAGAAAGTTACCACCTTTCACCAAATTCTGCATTCTCTTTGGTCTTATAGAGACATTAATATCTCTTAAACATCCACACAGTTCTTGAGATATATCACTGAGATAGAGTTTGAAAGCATCATAATAAATTATTGTATTCTAACATGTCACACTCCTCCTTTAAAACTTCACATCATACCTAGAAAAAAGAGAACAATGTTGAAAAGACAAACCAAAGTTATTTCCATTGAGGTGTCAAGACTTTTCTAACATAAGTTAGTATCACTGAAAATCGAATGGATTACAGACAAAAGTAAGTTCTTAGCATGTGCTGGAACTCTCTATTGTGACCTAATTTCTCCCTCAACTATATGGCAGTCTTTTATCACCAGGATCTTTTTCTTTTCATCTAGACTTTCTTTCTCTTTGAAGATCATAAGGAGTAGCTTTCCTTGATCTAGTGCACATTCAACCAACTATCTAATCAGTGTAACTGACAGTGCTTACATCATCACTTTGATAAACAGGGGAAGAGTGGCTGAAATCCACAGAAACCAGTCTGATTAAAATAAAAGTGCTTAGCATTCCTCCTCTTCAAACAGAGGCTCACACAAAAGAAATGTGTTATTCAGAAGAGAAGCAACATCCATCATGCTCAGCTGCCAGGAAAAAGAATCAAATGCTGTATGTGTCTCCTACAACATGAAATTATTCTTGTTTGAAATGTGATTTTTGCTGTGTTGTCTTACCAATGCCACAATTAAGGGTCTTATAGTTTTAGTTTGAACCAAAGAGTTGTTTTTATTTTAATTGGCCAATTGTAGATGAAGGAACAGAGTTGCTACTTAAGAGGTGACAAGAAATTAAGATAAGGTCACACCAGAAGCATGGTGCACACAGATAACTTCATATCATAGGCAGAGAAGACCTGATATGGTCAGAAAAAGACAATACTTTTTTTTATTTGTTTGTTTGTATGCTGTTGTGTTTTTGGGGGGAGGGAGGAGAGAAAAAGCATATATTTTCAGTTATTTTTAACAGTTTAAATATCTACCATCTCTGACTACAAGTCCTCGGAACAGGCTCACTGTTACCCTAAGTTGACAGATAACACACATGGATTCCTCAAGAAGGGATATCATCCTTAGATACCTTCCATGGGATTCATGAAATGCATATATATTGTAAAGTGTGAAAAATGCTGAAGACACTGCCAAATGGCAGAATTGGTTACCTTCCTAAATATTACAAGGTGATGTCATGCTTTAGAAAAAGCGCTGCAGTGATTTATCTGCATGTGAGTATTAGCTCATTTGTCTATGACTAATGTACCTCTAAGTGTGTGCTTCCTGACTCCATGAATTCACACAAATTTCACTGGGAGCCTTCAAAAAGGAAGTTGATTAACAAAGGCATTGTGTCAGCATCCGTACTTTACAGAATTTGAATGTGTTGTTGGGGAATGTCCAAAAATTAGTCATGAGATCAACATCTTCATTTTATTTATTGAATGTATATTATAAAATTTTTGTATATGTAACAAATTCCTAGCCCTGACCAGGAATACGAATCAGTTGGTGGAGGATTGTCCTCATGCACCAAGGTTCAGTCTCTGGCTAGAGATTCCTTTGGGCCGTTCTGGGACTTCATAAATGGAACTGGGTAGTAGGTCTCTTTCCTGTGTGGTTTCTTTTGTCAGTGCCTGATAGGTTTCACTCCATTTACATGACATGTTTTGGATAATTTCCCCCACCAGATATTTCTGCTTCATCAGATACCTAAAATTTTAATAAAATTCAAATTCCATTCATGATCTATGAAGACAAAATGATTTCACATAGTTGACACTAGAGAAAAAAACTTCTGGTTTAACTTGCTAAAAATTGTCAATGGGTATTCTTCCAGCAATTAATCTATGAATGTCTACTCCACAGCAGTAATCACCATGTACATGGTAACCATAATTTGCTAAAAAAAACACAAACAAACATAAGTTTCTGTTCATTTACAACTCGATACCCTTTTTATTGCCTTCAAAGAAAACCTAAAATTAAAACATATGCTTTTTAGAAGTACGCATGTATGGAGAGAAATGGTATCAAAATCAGCGGGAGGAAGTAATGATCCCAGGTTTGCATGAGGGACCTTGAGGGAGAATGGCACCCTTGAGCTGCTCCCAGATTCTTGGCCCACAAAGTCTCATGCAAAAAAATACAACTGTTGTTTGAAGTTGCTAAATGTGGGAGAAACATGTTACACAGTGATAGTGACAGCAGGTCTATTGTCATAAACACAGAAGAGGATTCAGAAGTGAAGCAAATGTGTTCCCTCAACTGAGGGGATTCCGAGCCAGTCGGAAGGGGTGTCCAATTCCCAGGGTCTCTTTTAAAGAAATTTGGGAATTGGGGGGAAGATAGTAAAGATAATGGGCTTTTCCTAGAAAGTGCCACTGGAACTCTGGTTTTATTCTGCAACCAGCTGCCACGCAGCACTGGTGTCAAAGTGATCTGTTGCAGCATCAGGCTCTCCCTTTGATCCCAATGGTCACAGTGTGGAGCCTTGTCCTTTCGAAGGTGTAATAACACAAAGTCACTTCAATCGTCTGAGCGTGTTGCCTGACAGATGGTCACGAAACATACACAGATGTGCTTTTTTCACCACATGACTCACACTGCCTGCAAGTATTAAAAATTATATTAGTAGTTCTTTAAAAATAGTATTTTGCTCCCCCTCCGTACATTTTACATAGCCACAAAGGAAATACTTTTCATTTGTTGCATAAGCCACTATCGATTATCTTGCAGGGAAGACATGGTCACGAGGAACTTATCACAGTGCATCCTACTTCTTCTAAGATGCTAGGCAAAAAAAGGATATTAAGAACTAGACCATGAATTTAACTTTGGAAGCACTGGAGAATGTTTGCATTCAGAAGCCTCCTCTGCTACGTGCATTAAAGTGAACATGGCAATAGCGTTTTAAGAGCGCAAGTGAATTTGTACCAGGACCCAACTAAGCAGTTGGAGCTCACATAAAAGAGCCAGTGGCTCAGGTTCAGACTACAGGAACAGCATGTAGTTTTGATGTGTCCTGGGTTGGAATGACTTCAGAGACTATAGTGAACCTTGACTGCTGCTGAAGAAGCCACCACAAAAATAATTTGTCAAACGGCTCTTGGAAGAAGGCCTCAGCTTCTCAGGGCTTGGGTCTCTCCCTAGGGTGGCCTAAGCATCCTCAGGATGTGGCAGTTGGCTTCTCCAAGGCGAATGACACAAGGGAGCTCAAGAAAGAAATGATAGCATCTTCTAAAACCTGGTCTCAGCATTACACATGATCATCTCTGCCTCACTGTCTCCATTAGAGCAGTCAGTGAGTCCAGCCCACATTTAAGAAAAGAGGAAATTAGTTCAACTCTTATTTTTTATTTTTTACTTTTTTATTGTATTTATACAATAAAAGGGTGGCATTGATTAATAAAAGTTTATAGGATTCACTTATTACAATTCTATAATACATCATCTATATATTGTATGTTCACCAAGTCAAGTCTCCTTCCATCACCATTTATCCCCCCTTTATCCCCCATCTGCCTTTAAGGTCCACTTTTTAAGGGACCTTAAATATCAAAGAATCTGTGGACATATCTAAAGCATCTTTGAACTTTGTCATAAATAAGATCACTGATCTCTTAGATCTGACTTAGAATCCTATCAAAACATGTTTTTCTGCCCTAACTGGTTTGGCTCAGTGGATAGAGCATTGGCCTGCGGACTGAAAGGTCTCAGGTTCGATTCCAGTCAAGGGCATGTACCTTGGTTACGGGCACATTCCCAGTAGGGGGTGTGCAAGAGGCAGCTGATCAATGTTTCTCTCTCATCGATGTTTCTAACTCTCCATCCCTCTCCCTTCCTCCCTGTAAAAAAATCAATAAAATATATTTTTTAAAAAGATAAAAACATGTTTTTCTCTGATAAAGTACAGATTTTTCCCAGATGCCTAAACAACTTAAGCATGTCAATATAAAATGACTGAATCTCAGATATTTTTAGGAAGGCGACTAAATGTTAACTTGTTTATAGAAAATGCTAGAGGCCCAATGCATGAAATTCATGCAAGAGTAGACTTTCCTTCCCCCAGCTGCTGGCCCCAGCTTTCCTCTGGCACCTGGGACTCGGACTTCCCTCACAGCCCCAGCTTCATCTGGAAGGTCATCCAGAAGGACATATAGTCTAATTAGCATATTACACTTTTATTATTATAGACTAGAGGCCCAGTGCATGAAATTTGTTGGGGGATGTCCGACTGCCGGTTTAGGCCTGATTCCTAAACCGGCAGATATCGCTCTCACAATCTGGAACCACTGCCTCCTAGCCACTCACCTGCCTGCCTGCCTGATCACCCCTAACTGCCTCTGCCTTGCCCCCTACACCTGAGACCCAGGTTTCCCTCCTCCAGTTGGCCACAAGCACCCAGGACCCAGGCTTCCCTCCCTCTGGCTGGCCATAGCTATCTGGACCTGGGCTTGCTTTGCCTGGGCCAGCTGCAGGCACCCAGGACCCCTGATCAGCCCTAACTGTTCCCCTGCCTGCCTGATAACCACTTACTGCTTACCTGCTTGCCTGTGCCTGATCACCCCTAACTGCCTCTGCTTCAGCCCTGGTACCTGGGACCCAGGCTTCCCTCCTCTGGTCAGCCACAGGTAACCTGGACCTGGGCTTCCCACTCTCTGGCTAGCCACAGGCACCCAGGACCTGGAGTGGGGGTTCCCTCAGCCTTGTCTACCCCCTCTCATAGTTTGAGAGCCCTCAGGAGATGTCCCTGAGGAGAGCAGGCCTAAGCCGCAGTCTGGCCTCCCTCTGCGGGAGGTGACCGGGCGATCAGGGGAAGGGGCCACCCCCATCACCCTGCTGCTGCTGCCGCTGCCTGCTTTGGTGGCCTCCTATCCTCAGCTCTCACAACTGCTGTTATGACTGCCTGCCTTCGCCCTCACAGCCATTGTGGCTTTGTCTGGAAGGACGTCCGGTTTAATTAGCATGTTACCCTTTTATTAGTATAGCTAATACCAATAAAATTAGATCATAGAGCCAAACCTTGGCCCTGGTTAAGTCTATTATTCCTGTGGTAGACTATCTAGGACAATCTGTGTGCCCATCCTGGACATTTCTGTACCAAGAAAGAAGCCAATGAAAGGCTGCTAATGCCAATTCAGAAAGATGGGATATTTAAGAAGCTATGAGGGGATGGAGTGGCTACATTCAAAGAAAAATATAACTCATATTATGAGTACTCATGTCCTCTCTCTTTCAGAGAGTAGCAGGAATATAAAAATATGTTGATGGGCTATAAAAGTAGGCTTGTGGAGTCCATGCGTAACAGGCTTTTGAAAGATAAGTCAGAACCACAAACCCAAAAGTCAACTTCCCATGTGCACACGAAAGACTCTTCAACATTGCTCTTCTCTGTAGCCACCAGCACACAGACAGTATTGTTTTTATGTAAACTATAAAAAGTGGAAGAGAAGAGAAGTGTCTTTGGGGCCATTAATTTTATATGTATGCATTCTAATCAAGAAGGATGGTGAATGCTGCTGAAGGGAGAACAACTCAACATGATAGATTACAAATGCTTATGGAATCATGACCATTGTCATCCAAACATGGAATATGTTGACTTTCTCCAATCAAAACTGCTCTGGTGAGTCCTAGGGAACCCATCTCTTACTTATGTATCATCCTTAAGCCCTTTCTGTCAATGAAGAACTCAATTCTTTAGAAGTTCTTAAAGTTTAAAAGAAATGCTATTTCTTATACTTGATTAGGTTTAGATTTATGGTGAAAGGCTTTTTTTTTCTATTAATGCCCACAAATATATTGATCATAACATGCAATAGAACATTGTGGTTGAGGAATATATACTGCAGAATACTCAGCCAAGACATGATTCCAAGGAAGGTTGCTTCCTTGCATCAGCCCTGTGCCTCCACCACTGACTTCTGTCCAGCTCTCCTGAAATGCCACGCCAATCTGAGAAGAATTCCTGCAGAAATGGGAAGTGCTACTATGGTGACATGGACTTCTTGGAATAAAATGCACACAAAACTACTGATATAGACAAAGACTATATTTGAAATCTCTTGATGACCATCTACAAAATGGTCAAATGACTAATAAAAGAGAATCAGAGTGTTTACCAGCAGAACAATGAGCCAGCTGAGGTCAGGCATCCTCTGGGATCTTTTGATGTCTACAAGTTTTATTTACTCAAAATGCCCATGACATATTTGTTGATAAGTCAATGTGATGGATTTTCTTTCCTCTCCAGGTAGGAAAAATTGGTGGGCTTACACTGTCTTTGGCTTATTAACCTTATCACAAAGAAGTGAAACCTGCTTTTAAAAGTATCTAATGCATATCTACGGAGAAGGTCCAAACTAATCACCTTTGTCACACAAATTTCAAAATGATTATTTTTACATTAAGCAAAAACACTCCTTAGTGTAATATAGCATGGTCTCTATGATTAATACCCTATTTTAAGTTGCTTAGATCTTTAACAGTTCTCAACCCCTTTTAAAAAACATGTAACTATGTATGCCAAGGGTTGTTAACTAGATTTATAGCAGTGATTATTTCATAACATATAAATATATTGAATCATTATGTTGTATGTCTGAAATTAACATATGATATATAATGTTATATGTTAACTGGAGGCCTAGTGCATGAATTCGTGCATGGGCTGGGTCCAGTCGGCCTGGCGCAGGGCCGATCGGGGCCAGGTAGGGGAGAGGGGCCACAGGCAGTTAGCCAGCTGGCCCCACCCCCTAGTCAAACTCCTGGTTGAACTCCTGGTCAAGGGGACAATTTACGTATTAGGCATTTATTATATAGGAGCATTACTCTCAATTTGAAAAAGGAAAAAAGAAAAAAACTAAAATTCCTGGGAATATTTTTAAAGTTCATAAAATTCAAAGAATATAAGAGAATTTTTTGCAAGGAAGTTTGTGTTCTTCAAGTCATACACTTTGAACCAGAACTAGAGTTCACCAGACATTTGCTGTGCCACCATCTTTGATAATCCAAATAGAAGACATGATTTTCAGGAGGAAATGTGCCAAGGCCTCAGGATGGAACATAATCACTAGAGGTAGTGCCATCTTGGCACGTGTAGTCACCACAATGTGGGGAAATGTCAGCAGAAAGATGAGTCAAGGCAAATAGTTTCAGTAGTGGAAGCAGCTATAGGAAAGATAGCCTAAGGCACTTCCATTGACCAAGGAGAGTGGATGTGGGCACTGGTTGAAAATTAGACTTCCCAAGACTTCCATGGGCCCCCTGATGCTCCCAGCACTTAAGGCTTCTCCCTGTAAGGAAGTGGGTGAATGTCCTAAGGAAAAGGGTGCTAAGCTGAGTTAGAAAACAGGCTCCTAATTATTCAAAGTCCATTCTTCTCTCTACTCCATGGGTTTCTCCAAATTGGTGATTTTTGACATTTTGGACAAAATTGATGGCAAAGAGGCAACAGCTGGGTGCGGAATGAGGTAGCATGACTTTTCACCTAAAATTTTATAATCGATCTACCCCCTGAAATGTGTGTACTTCACATCCTCAGGGCAACATCCTGGCGTACAGTTGACTCCATGCCTTCTATAACCTAAATCTTCTACCCCAGGCCCTGCACACTTGATGGCATATGGAGACTGAGCTGAACACATTAGCACTTTAGAGAGAATAATTTTTATTTATTAATAATAACTCTCTCATGCAGCCATTCGTTGCAGTTTTGAATTCTGAGTTTACTCACATTGGGGCATGCATCTGTAGCTGCTGGTCACTCGTGTTTTGTTTTGTTTTTTATTTGTTTTGTTTTTTCTAGAGCTTCAGTTTCTCATAAAGAGGGCATTTGCTTGAGGTTGCTTCTCTTGGCTGCTCCTCCACAGTGGAATTGATGAGACCTTCAAGGTGATTGTTAAGTGTTAAGAAGCCCTGCAAGCCCTTCAAATGCCAAATTTAAAACCTCTTCTGGACGCTAACCAGATCCTGACCTGGCTACCAATGGGTCCATTGACCAGCAGTGAAGTCAACTGACAGCATGCCGGGAAATGCCGTATTTTAAAACTTCATTTCCATGCCCACCCCCAGATCTGTGAAGGGGGTGTGATCCCATAGAAATACTATAGAGAGACCCTTAATACCTAACATTGATGAGTTCCCATTGCAATGAGGTCATTATCTATGCATTCTTTCCCATGTTAGTGTTTACACCGAAAAAGCAAAAACATGTTATCTTAGTAAAGAATTTAATTTTACTCTTGGAGCAAAGTAAGTTATGTAACTAGCTAATAGGAATGCAAAAGCAATTTGCAAACACAAAATTGCTTTAAGAAGTAAATGTAGAATGATGCTATTAAGATTATCATCAAAATTCAATTAAATGTTCACTAGTTTTTGGTTATGAAAAGAAGAAAACAAACAGAAGTGAGATTCCAGCCAACTGTTAAATAATAGTGGGAGCCATGTTTCCGGATTTGGCCCTGAAAGTTAGTGAAGCATTTCAAATAAATTTTATAAAAGTAAGTTTATAAGCTACCTGGAGTTTCATTCAGCAAGGGTTGGGAATTTGAGCTCTTTCACAGATGAAAGTTTAAGCATTTTTTCTGTTGAGTTAAAAAAAAAATTTACTTTTTTTTTTTTTTGCTTCCTGTTGAAATTGTTACTTTCACCCATATATAGTTCCAAACACATAAATGGCTTTAGAATGGCTGTTGAAACTTTTCACTTTTGGCCTTGAGCTAATTTTGGATTTTCACTCCTAACACTATCTTCTGGGAAAGTTATAAGTGAAAGTAAGATTGTAACGTTCACATAAAGGCTATGTAGCATTCTTTAGCAGCAACCACATAAATGTTTTTTGTTTATTTTGGTTTTTGTTTTTGTAGGAGAACTTTGAACACACTTGCTGATTTCAAAGCAAGCCAATATCTTTTTGATGACATCAACTTCCACTCCCTGTACTGGGAACGCAGCGTTCTCTGAACTGAAAGCTGGGAGCTGGGTGCCAAAGGTTGTTTCACCTGTGAGTGCATTTCCTGTAAGTCCGGTTGACCAAGTCTGGGAGCTGGCAGATTTGATAGTGATATGAACCCCTTCAGCTCTTACCTGCATCAGGGCCAAGACTAATTGCTCAATCATCTGTAGACTCTGACCAAGGCCACCGAGAATGGCCACAGCCACCAGCCTGCCACTGTCCTTACTTGGGTGTGTAGTCCCCTGGAAGAGCAGCATTGAATGAGCAACTCAAAATACTCTGATCCTTATGCGCATGAGTGCATTGTGTGGTGTTTAACTGTGCTGTCCAGTGTATATTAAATACCCACAGCCAATGTTCTCTATGCCATTCCCTCTATAATTATACAAATGCTAATGTTCTTAGGGACCCGCATTATTGACAGATTAATGAGTATAAGGAGATTCTCTTTCCTAGGATTCTAAGAATCACTCCACTGAGAAAACAAATGAGTAGATGAGGAATTTCACACACACACACACAGTATATATATATATATATATATATATATATATATATATATATATATGTATATGTATATACATATATATATTTATGCATGCATGTATATGTGTTTAAATATGTGTGTGTGTGTATGGCACTTTAGAATGCTCTTCATAATACCTCTTTTCCACCAAAAATCTGTGTCACTAATAAATCAGACTTCCTTGAACTTTACATATAAAAACAAATTTTAAAATGCTCTAAGATATCTCTTTTTTTAAAAAACATGCTTTTAAAGCAATTCTGAATGGAAGATAATTTTTAAAGCCCTCTCATCCTTTATTTCTCCCACCGGTGGCATTCTGTGTAAACCTGGACAAAGATCACCAACAAAGCTCTAACTGACACAGCCTGCCCTTTAGAGCAAGGCAATGCGAAAATAGATGGTGAAGGGAATCGAAATCCAGATTGAACAATCCTGGGCCTAAAATTGCAGCATGGTTTATAATCACAGCAACAAGAATGGCTGCTAATCACTTACTCTGGCTTGATGGGCACAAGAATTTTAGGACCCAAACCCATATCCACAGCACATTACCTGATTGTGGGCTCATCTCTGAGGGCAACACATTTTGTAATAGCTATTGCCCCTCCCTTAGAAACCTCAGGTTTGAGCAGAGAAAAAGGAGTTTTAACATATTCAGCAGTTACTTAGCAGCAGCATCTGAAATGGTGCTTATATGACTGAGTCCCAGGTGAAAGGCAGGTAGCAATAAGGAGCATGGGCACCAACCACAGACCCACAGGGCCGTGCATGGGGCATTGAGCCGATGAGTCCAGTTTTACCTGACTCAGCTGTACACACACACACACACACACACTCCTCAGTAAAGGCACCCTCATCTGCCAGGACAGGAAGGCAGGGTCTTGCCCATGTAATTCATTCTTTATACCTGAGAGCAAATATTTGCTTAGCAATCTCCGCCTATCACCAGATTAGACAACGGTGTACAATTCTGTGGCTTACAAAGAAGATGCTGATTATTATAGCCCATGGTCCCTTTACAATAAGACTGGGTGAATTTTTCAAACATGCTCACAGTGTAGTTATTGGTGGGGCTCTTGAAAGAGAAATGGTTAGTGTCCAGATGATTCCACAAAGGTACCAGATTTTAAAATCTGGCAAAACCATAACTTGGGTGTTTTCTAAGCTTCCTTTAGCACAGAAAGTCCTCTCTCCTCCGACACGATGTCTCATCCTGACTCCAAGGAGAATATCACACCAATGAGTCATTCGGGTGCCTTTCTGCAGGTGAAACCCTGAAATGTGCCTCAGCGCACTGAGAGTCTGACCCCAATCACATTAACCTGGGAGGAGACTTCAGAAGTGCTCAGATGGGCTTAAATTCTCTCCCTCCCCACCCCCAGCTGTGTCTCCTGCAGCTGAGCCGACCACTGTATACTGTCTGGAATCCTTCAGCTTCTGAGTTTTAGAGATTTGCAAAAATTATAGCACCTAAGCAATAACTGTCTTGCCCGGAAGGCAGTGTGGCAATAAGTCACCCAGATGACTCATTTAAAATTTACCCTGTGCAATGGAGGATGGGAAGGGGCGGGGAGGGAAGCTCTAAATTCAGGGGACACCCGGCACTGACTCTGCAAAGAATGCCAGCTCAGTTTCATGATTCTAGGACAAGAGCCAGAGCACTTGTCACTGTAGGAAAGGTCAGAGGGCGTGCTGTTCAACACCAGCATTTCGCCGATGTGGAAGCAGAAATCCAAGATCAAACGGTCACTTAGTAGCCAAGCCAGGCAGACATTCGGGCCTTTTGATCTGTCGCACCACTAGAGCACAACTCTCGATCTTTGGGAAACCACTGCACATTTGTGTTAGCGTTTTGGTGACAGGAGTAAATTATGACTTCCCTGGGCAAACTTACAACCCCATTTTCCACTGCGGGGCAAGCATTCTTCCTTCCATTAGGGAAGCTTCAGTTATGGCATCAATAATAAACAAGGCAACAGCCCCAGTCAAAACCGCTCACTGAAAGTTTCTTTTTTGGTAAGAGAATGATGAGTGTATGTTCCCTAAGAATGTTCTGGCAACGTCCAAATAAAGCCACACACACAGTGACAAACTGTGCTGGTTAGAGTTTAGCTTATGACATTCTTGTTATTGAAACAGGAAATGACTCAGCCACGGCAGATCATATATTTTATTCCGTTGTGTTGGCTCATTTGAAAAAAAAATAACCTATCACAAGGCAACAGTGTTTGTTTTCTAAATAACACATTTTCTTTGGAGAAAGATGTAACCTAGAGATGAAAGCTTTGAAATTTTAGTTAATGTTTTCTAGGAAATTAAGGGAGACTTCCTCAATTGATATAGCACAATTAAAATATTGCAAAATAGGTTTCATAAGTACATGATATAATCAAATAAGTGTTTTTAATGAAAGGAAATACATTTTAATATTTTAAGGGCTTGGATTCTAGTATTTTGTGTACAGTCATAAAACTTTACATCTGTTAGGGAATCTTTTGAAGACATTTCAAGGCACTGACTTTTTATATTTTACTAATTTCAGAATTTGGGTTCATTATGACCAGGGCTGGGATGAAGTTTAATTTTGTCCATTAAACTTTTGCGGCCACAATTTTTAGTGAAAATTTATAATAAAAATGTATTTCAGGACAATTGCTTACATTTAAACACATTTCCACATGTACCACTGAAACCATTTGCCTATGAAATACTGACACTATGTTTACAGTTCATGGGCTATCCAACACCAATGCCTCCACTACTGAAATATGCTTAAAATAAATTGTACAAGGATTCTTTAAATTCTCTCATTAAATGTTCATGTGTGCTCCCACCAGCCTTTCACTGGGAAGGTTTCACTTGGTATGCAGTTTGACTGGATACGCAGTTGACATTGACATTTCGTCAATCACTGGCTTTCCTAGTGAGGAAAATGTTCATTTGATGCACAATTTATAGTATAAGGGACATTTCCCACTATTGGACACTACAGAGAGGTGGAAGGCAGGGCCGGGGACCATGTGCATCAAGACTGTCTGTGGGCCTCTTCATACACAGGTGACAAAGAGCGACCGACAGCTATGCCTGAGACACAGCTAGACCCAAAATCGAAGCCCATGGTTCCTACCCATCCTTTTCTCTCAAAAACTCACCAGCTCCCTTTGTGGGAGCATCATAAATATGTTGGCTCCATTATCTACAGTGTGCTCAGAAGTTAAAAGGCCATTTTTTTTTCTGCTTTTCCCTCCTTAAATCTCAGAATAAATAGTTTCCATCTGTAATTGTTGGTTCTATATTTTTAGTGAACCAAAAAACTTAATGTTTCATTATCTCTGAAGTCATTCACATATTTGCTGCATGCAACTGTGTTGATAACAGCACAATGCTGTCCCTTATTTTACTTTGTCTGGAGGGAGGAAGATGCTTAAAGAAAGTTCCATTTTTTATTTTTCATACTAGTCTGTAGTGCCAGTTATCTGCCTTTTCCACACTGCATAGATCTCATTTAGGTATTTAAAAAAAAAAAAAAGATACCCCAGACATTAGCCTAGATTGACAGTTTCAAAAGCGCATGTGGTTACAAGCCTTCATTGCAGATCCGGAAAAAAATGATTCCTGTAAATGTGTGAAAAATTGGCTTTCCTAAAAAATGGTGTGTGGTGCATATGAGCTAAAAACCTATTCAAAAACAGCCACAGCGCCTGACATTTCTTCTTCATTATTTTCCTTGAAACGTGAAAAGTCCTTGATAATTTTAGTTGCCCAAAATGACATACTCCACCAATTTGATTTTTAGAGTAACATGTTTTTCTGCTCTCCGGCATGTGATAGTTTACCTTAAAGCATGAAGAGAACATCTCATTGCTGTGACATCTGTAAGGGCTCCTGAGCCCAGGAGAGCAACATGATTTCTCACCATAAAAGTCCAAGTCATTGTGGTCGTCTGCTCACTTCATACATAGCGTAACAGCTTCACGCTACCCTGACAACATGTTATTTTCAAGTACCGATTTTTTGTCAGGAACTTCCAGGATTTAATTCCTAACGAGAAGTTGCATTTTCATAAGGTGATCTTTTAAAATAGTGTTATAAATAGCTCATCACCAGGAGGATTTTCTTTTCAATTGGATGGCATCTGAGAATACGTAATTCTAGCCAAATATGTGCTACCTACTCAGTCCCTAAAACTAATCATTTAAATACTCTGGAAATCTGGTACATTTTTATGAATCTGTTTATTACAATACTTCACTTTATTGTAAAGTAAGTCCAAAGGTTCTAGTTCAGAATGTAATTTGCATGAAATCAGCTACAAACTAAACGCCTATCAATTGTCCACAATATAGCAGGAAACCCTGTGTGTGTCAGTGAGTGTGTGTGTGAGTGTGTGTCCCTGAGTGTGTGTGTCTATGACTATCTGTGTGTATCTGTGTGCGCGCTCACTCCCCACTAAGACTTTTCCTGGGGGAATCAAAAGCCAAGCAAACAAAGAATCAAAGAAGATAGTACATTTAGACCAGGATCACAAGGATGAGCTGCATGGAGCTGCTACCAGCACAGCCCTGCTACACACCAGCCACAAAGGACCAAGTAGGGACTGAGGCTGTTTAAAGGGCAGTGTGTGACCACTGCTCTTTATAACCAAGAAGAGAAGAAAGTATAGAAAGAAAGCGGGGGAAGCAAGTGGTCTTCTTCCAAAGATTCCCCTGATATCCACACCCATGGCTGCGGCTGCCACTGGGTACCCAAAGGAGAGGAGTGAGCTCTGCCATTGCTGGCTGGCATTACCCCATTTTCTATTATCCATGACTTCTTTTGGGAAGGTAAGACTGGGATTTGTCACTGTGCCTTCAACAAAGTCACATTGATAAATTAGTAAAGCTTCTTTTAAGCACTAAGCATATGTTATCTCATCGAATCCTTGATAACTCCTAAAAAGAAAGAATGTTTTTAACTAAATTCAGAAGATTTTAGAAATGTGTCTGCAATCTAGCAGCTGGTTTGATGTCAAGGATGGGGTTCAACCCAGGACCCTCTCCTTCTATGGCTCTGAGTGAGCTTACCTCCTGGCACAAGTTGTGTCCTGTGCTTACACTCCATGGAGACACAGACACCTTATTCTTTTTTAAAATATATATATTTTATTTTTTTACAGAGAGGAAGGGAGAGGGATAGAGAGTTAGAAACATCAACGAGAGAGAAACATCGATCAGCTGCCTCTTGCACACTTCCCACTGGGTATGTGCCCGCAAACCAAGGTACATGAGACCCTTGAGTCTATAGTCCGACGCTCTATTCACTGGGCCAAACCGGTTAGGGACAGACACCTTATTCTTGTTTTTGACCTTGGATCTCCAAATCTGGCTTCCAACTTCTATAATAAACAGAAAAGAAGTCCCTCAGGTTCACAATCATGCAAACGGTCCAATTGTGCCAACAGCGAGCAAACTCTTTACTTAGAAGCCACTCGTGTTTCAGTGTGTATGTCACTCAGTGTATCATCACCTGAGATATTACCCGCTTCTTCCTCAACTCTCAAGAACTTTGGCCCCACGCGAAATAAATCCTGAAGAATTTTCAGGAAGGAGGCACAGCACTCAGGATTCTGTTTCTCCCAGAAGAGCCTCGAGCATATGGGGTGTTAATAGGCTCTTTATCAGATCAAGAAAACCATAAAACAGTGCAGAATCATAAAATATGGGCAAGTTGGGGATCTGAAATGCTTCATCCTCTCTGGGAAGTGGGCTGACCAGGTTTCAGACACAGAATTCAAATGTTCTTGCAACATGCACAAACAGGAGACTTTCCATATACACACTGTAAGTTTTAAAAGTACTTGTTTCTCCCAGAAGTTAGGTCATTGTGACCTCCTAGAAGTTTATACTTGAGATTGCCTAGAAATAATGCCATCTAATAAAAAGACATGCCATTTGTACATTAGGAATTACCTAAAGGGATGTGAAACCCTTAAATACCTTCTAACGTTGTGGTGGAAGCGGAACTGTTGTTACTTGCTAATTACGGTCTGCTTGCACTTCCTGCTTGATATCACCATGTGTTGTTCACTGTATCCTCACCTCATCCTCTCTGCACAGAGATACTCCATCCATGAGGCCTTTCAGAACCATCCTAAGCGAGAACTCCCTAACTCCCTACTCATTACTTACACCCCCTCACCCTGAGTGACATCTGCCATCACTAGAGATATTGTTTGATACCTGGTTGTCCCCCAACTAGAACAGGAGCTTTGTAGGACAGTCTTGATCACTGTGGTTTCCTGATGAGACAGAGCAATACCTAGCAAAGATTAAGCACTCAGAAACAAAACAGGCTCTCCTTTGAGCACTTGAGATGCTTTTGCATAAGTGCAATAGAATTCCTAGATAGATGACATGGATTTCTGACTCATCTGAGAAAGCTATTGCTTCATAGAAATGAGATAGGAAGGACATACGGCTCTGGATTGAATATCATTCATCACCATCACTCATCACCATCACTCCTCACCATTACCAATCACCTATCACTGTCACTAATTACCCATCACCATCATCAATCATCCATCACCAATTACCCATCACTCATCATCATCATGCAACAACAGCACCATCACCCATTATCAGGAGAGCTCCCTCAAGCCTCTTCCCAGTCAATTTTCACCCCTGCCCACCAAAGGCAATCAACATCAGTGTTGCCTGTTCTAGATCTTGATCTAATCTGAATCTTGCAGTAGTTATTCCTGTGTGCAATGCTTCTTTCACTCAGTCTGCGTTTCTGTTCTATTTGCTGATGAGCAGCATTCCATTATCTGAGGATATCATATATCCTGGTGATGGACCTCAGGGCAGTGACCAGTTTTTTTACTAACCTATATAATAAAAGGCTAATATGTAAATTGTCCCTATGGGCAGGAGTTCTACTGACCAGGGGTTAGATGTGCGCTGATTACCAGGGGGCAGTGTGGAACATGTCAGGTGTTGGCGACACAGCACTGGCAGTGGGTAGCAGTGGAGGCACTATTGGCCCCGATGGACTCCAACAAGAGTGGGACCATGATGGGATGGTGGAGCAGGTGAGGAGGCAACGCCAGGCCAAGATGGATGAGAAGGGAAGTCCCGGCTGGCAGCCAGCAGCCGGCAGCCACTAGGGACCCTACCCATGCACAGATTTTGTGCACTGGGCCTCTAGTTTAGATAAATTGCTATAAATGATCTTGTATAAATCTCTTTGTGAATATATTATTTCAGTGCTTTAAATGCCTGGATTATGAAAGAGACACGTCACAGAGCCTATAATAATAAAAGCATAATATGCAGATCAACTGAACTGAACAACAGAATGACTGTCTGGACAACTTTTTGGATGACCACGCTATGACACCCACTGGCACCAGACCAGCCAAGGCAGGTGTGATGCAATTGGTCAGGTGCCTGGCCATCACCCCATGATCGCCCAACAGAGGGAGGCCCAGGCCACTTGCTGGTGGGGTGACCAATCAATCGGGAGGCTCTATGATCACCCCAAAGATGGAGGCCCTGACTACCCCATGGCAGCACTGCAGCGGGTGGGTGGAGCCTCCCACTGCAGGGGAGATCCATCTTGGAGCCCCGGCAGCAGGGCCTATCTCTTTGGGGCAATTGATCGTGGGGCTCCCAGACTGCGAGAGGGCACTGGCCAGGCTGAGGGACCTCCCCCTAGTGCATGAATTTCATGCACCAGGCCTCTTGTAGTTATATGTTTAGCTTTATTAAAAGCGGCCAGAACTTTTTCAAAAGTGGTTATACCTCTACATCCTCACCAATAATGGCTTTTATTTTACATTTCTCTGATGATAATGTTGAGATAAAGCACAGATGCTCATTAGTCCTTTATATATCATTTTGTGGAGTATATATTCAAACATTTTTCCTATTTTTGTTTTAAAAATATTTTTATTATTGACTTGTATATGTCATTTATATTCTCTGAGTATCTTTTCAATATTACATATATGTCTTAAGAAATACATATTTGTTTCAGCCTGTAACTTGTCTGTTCATTTTCTTCATGGTGCCTTTTAATAAAGTTTAAATTTTGATGAAATCTAATTTACCAATGAGAAAAAGATTTTCTCCTTTTTTTAAAATCAAAATCTGAGAATATTTTTCCATTGATTTCTTTTTTTAGAGAGAGTGAAAGACAGAGAGAAACATCAATGCGAGAGAAACACATCTATTGGTTGCCTCTTACATGCACTCCACCAGGACCAGGGCCAGGGAGGAGCCTGCAAACAAGTTACTTGCCCTTGACCGGAATTGAACCTGGGACCCTTCTATCCGCAGGCCGACACTTTATCCACTGAGTCAAACCAGCTAGGACAAAAATTTTCTTTAAGTATTGCCTTTTGTATTCTTCCAAGAAACTTTTGACTACCTCCAACTCATGGTGATTCTCTCCTATATTTCTTCTGCAAGCTTTATAGTTGCTTTCCACTTATTTTATAATCTGTCTCAAATTCATTTTTGTATGTGGTGTGAGATGGGGCTGCAGCTCTCTGCCACCCACACATACATGTATCCCATACTTTTTGAGAATCTTATTAGGCTGCTTCACTTTCACAAAATACCTACATTAAGTACTTATTTTTGCGCACTGAAAGAAATAGACATTTGCTTTTATACAAAAAGGCAGAAAAAAAAAAAAAACACTAAACTAGTGTTCAGAGTTTGTTTTGCCGTTAGCCTTACAGAGGCAGCATGCACCCTGGGAACCACAGATTCAAGCCCCAGATTTTTGGGCTCTGTCTGCAAGCATCTGTGCTTTATCTCAGCTTGTTTTGTGCATCTTTTAGCAAGATATGTACTCAGGTAATTGTTTCTTCACCGTACACTATTTCAACTTACAAAAGGTTTCATAGGAACAGTCTACTTTTCAATCTAAGTGACTGAATTTCAAAGGGTGCCCAGATGGTCCCAGGAGAAACAAATTAAGTTGAACAACCATTAAAAACTATCAATAGAAAACTTTTCTCATTAGCTATTCTCAGCACTGATAGCTATTATAAAGTGAATCTGTACTGTAATGTCATGTGGTAACTGATGTTTTTTGGTAATGACACACAAAAAAAGCAAAAAACAAATAAACACATAGAAAAAAGTAGCTTCTTGCTCAATGGGAGCACCCCAATTGGGGCGTTATTGGAATGGTCCTGGGAGCAGATTCATGAGACTCTCCTAAAGAGCCCCCTTAAATTATCTGGGACAACAGAAAGATCAAAAGTACTCAAAACCAACACACCATTCCACAAACCTATAAATTAAGTTGAAAATGTGGTTTAAAATGTAAAGTTTATTTTAAACAATAGATTATTATTATTATTTCTAAATGTGGCAAATAGAGCTTAGTGACATGAAATCATGTTAACTAAAAATATGGGAAAAAGAGGAGGAGCGAGTCGAGGTGGGTGGGGGGTACATGAGGGAATGACACAGGGTTGCAGGGGGTCAGACACCTCCATCCTGCAGGAATGCGAAAGGAGCCTGGGGCAGTCCCAGTAAGTGGGTCTTGACCTTCTGAAGATGGTGGTATGAGCAGCTGCATGACAAGTGGAAAAGGAGATGAGTAGATGAGGGGAGACTAAGCCTCATTCCCACCCACTTAAGTTTATTCTCTCCAGGACTGGGAGAGTGAAAAGGGGTGAGGAGAACAATCTTCTGTGTGGGATAGGGCAAAGAAACTCTTTTGGAATTATTGGACTTGACTGTGGACCCAATTTTGCCTCTGATTGGTTATATGACCTGCAAAAGTAATTTCATTTGGCTGTGTTCACTCATTTTTTTTAAAAAAGGAATTATAAAATAAATAGCAACTGCATGCTTAGAGGTGGATGAATGTTGAATAAGTAAATATTGCCTCCAAATTATTGAATGGCTATTTGACACGAAGCAAAGAGTTCAATGAATCATCTGTGTCAATTCTACCAAACTGTAGCAGACATTTTTACCTTCGACTGAAAGGATGTGACTAAGGTCTCACAGGTAGTGTGGATAACTACAGTACAAAGTCCATCTTTTTATACCATGCTACACTCCTCCCTCTGATTCTCCCTTTTTGTGCAATTTGTCTTTCTTGATGAGTTTTGCTCAGAATCCAGTATATTTTTTCGCATTGGAAGCTGACACTATAGCCCCACCAAATAGCAATACACACCAAGAGGGATCATGCTCTTGTTTAAAGACCTTTACAGTCTTTTACCTCCCCCACCACTGGGACTTACATCTGTTTGTGAATGTAGGAATCACAAATACCCCAGTCAAAAATATGTATTGAATGGCTGCAACCAGAAGCCATAAAATGTATTCTCTTTGAAATTCAGCTTATTGTACAAACATGTTCTTACACCTTTCCTTCTGAAAATGACCATTTTGAGTGTATCTGTATTATGTTCTATGAGGTTCACTATTTTTTCCCAGTTGTATTGAGAAATGATTAACATGCATCACTGTGTAAGTTTACAGTGTACGTACAGCATGGTGGCTTGATTTGCATAGATTGTGAGATGATTAACACAATAGGTTCAGCTAACATTAATTTTCTCACACATGGATACTAAAAGATAAATTTTCCTCATGATGAACTCTTACGATTTACTTTCTTAATAACTTCCCTATTTATCAAACAGCAGTGTTAGCTATGGTCATCATGTTGCACATTGTCTCCCTAGTACTTTTTATTTTATAACTGGAAGCTTGTACTAGGCTCGCTATTTAAAAAAATAAAACTATACAACCTTCTAAGTACTGGTCAGTGTGTAAGAGACAAGGACACATTTACATTCTAAAGGAATGTAGATAAAGAAAATTATTAAAATGAAGAATAATCTGAAAGGATAACCTAACCTTGAAACTTGCATGCATTGCGCCGAGAGCAGTCATGGCGTCTTGACTTAGGGAACATCCTCCCCTTCCCCTCACTCTCCTCTGAAAGGGCCAGGATGCTGGCCTTCACTCACACATTCACCGGGTTTTTGTTTCCTTTGGTGCTTGTTGCTAATAACTCAGGAAGCCCTGTTTCCAATATAACCACACTCTTGAAACCATAACCCTGGAAATAGACCCACGGAGGCCACGTCATGCTCATTGCTTTTGTATAAAGTAACATGAACGCAGGCCAATGGTCATTTTTATCAATTCCTGTTGGATTACCTTCATAGACTCTATAAAATAGGTTCAGTCCTCATCCTAACTTTGGATTCACAAAGGTCCCGTGCCTAGAATCTTACAGGCTCCTAATGCGGGCCAATTCTCCTCTGTTCTAGTCTGCTGGAATCTCATACAAAATTCTCTCAAATTCTCTGACAGTCTCCATTTAAAAAAAAAAAAAAACCTCTAAGAAGATAGTCATTACACTCTATTTTGAGATAAAAATGAAAGTAGTAGCTATAATTCAGTTTTCCATTTTGATTTTAAAATGTGCATTCTTCTTGGCCTTGGCATGTTTTTTTAAATGAACATTTTATTTTGGGAGGTCATTTATACACATATACACTGAATGTCAGCTTCCACTGTGTACGTTTTCGCAGGGGAGAGGCCCAGCTGCCAACCCTGATGCGGCGGACACTGCAGCCCGGGACACACAGCTCTCTCCCAGGTAGAGGCTGACCGGGCACCTTAGAAGGAGGGCTGCTGCTTGGTAGGTGACAAGGACGTTTGAAGTTACAGATCGCCGGTTCCCAGACTTCAGCCTGTTCAAACGCAATGGCTGGGACGCCCCCCCCCTTCTGATTCTGTTGCTTGGGGGTCCCTGGAAATGACATTTCTAACACACTCAGAGCTGGTGCAGGTGCCCTTGTAGTTCCCCAGGCTCCTGAGAACCGGTTGGTTACTGGGAGTCTCATGGTTAAATGCAGAATTTGTCCCCACAGAATCCTAAAGTAACCCCCTCCCCTCCCACCCCAGAGCCAGTAGATGCACCTCGGGCCTCCCCTGCCCCCCGCCCCTCTCCCCGCGGGTCCGGCGGCTCCCGGGCGCGCAGGTGCCCCCGCCCCGTCCCTCAGACCCACACCAGGGACCCCTCGCCCCGCTCACCACCCAGCACAGCGGCTGTTCCCTTCCCCACCTTGCCTTCCCAGAGACAGCAAAAGACTAAAGTGGACAGAGAAGGATGGCGGGGGGCCAAAGGGGCGGGGGAGACAGGGGGCAGGGCACCCCGAATTGGCAGGAAGCGGGGACAGCGGGCAGGACAGAGAAGATGGAGCCGAGCGGCGGCGGAGGAAGGCAGAGCTGCCCCAGACTTGGAGCAGGGCGGACAGGGGAGACAGGGAAGAGGAAGACACTGAGGAGCCGGTGACGGGGACCCGCGGGCTCCCCTCAGTCCGGCCGTGACACCCCGGGCTGCTCGGCGTCAGGCAGGGGGCAGGAACCGGGTGACGGAGCAGGGACGGTGCCCGAGTGACCGGCCCGGCTGACCCGGCCCAGCCCTGGGGGACGAGGACCTGGGTGACCGTTACCCGGCCGGTGGCAGGGCCTGGACGGGGACAAGGGAACGCGCTCCCTCGGCCCGGCCGCGGGCGCACTGAGCCGCACGGCAGCGCACCGCCCAGCGCCGACTCCTCCGGCGAGCGGCCGCCTGCGCCTTAAATACCCTGCTAAAAATAGCCTGCGCGGCCCCCTTCCAATCAGACGAGCCCGGAGTTCGAATTTGGCCAATAGGGAGGGCCGTGAGAGAGAGGCTCGGTCACGCCAGGCGGGGCCGCGCTGAACCGGCGCCTGCCATTGGCCCCGGCTGACATCATCGGCGCGCAGCCCCCGGGACGGGCGCGGCGTGATTGGGCGGTGCGCGGGGCGGGCCGGACGAGTCACGTGGGGGGAGGCGGTGGGGGGAGCCAGGCGAGGAGGAGGGGGAGCTGGCAGCGGAGGTTTGAATAGGGAAGTTTTGCAGGGGTTACGTTTGCAGTCAGTCCGGTGTTTGCAAATATTGTGTGGGCTCGCGAGCGCGTCTCTGGACTCCGGCAGGATCTGAACCCGCGGCGCCTCGCTGCTGTGCACTGAGTTTGCATGAAACTTTCCCTGCGCTGCAGGCACGGCTGCTGCGCTCCCGACTCCAGACCGCACACCTCCGTGTTGGTACAACAGCGGGGACTGTCTTTTCCAAACCGACATGGATGTACTCCCAATGTGCAGCATCTTCCAGGAACTCCAGATTGTGCATGAGACCGGGTACTTCTCGGCGCTGCCCTCCCTGGAGGAATATTGGCAACAGGTAAATAGGAATTGTGTGCCAGGTACCCCGGTGCGCCGCGGAGGGTGCATCACGCACGGACAGGACGGTGTGTGGTTGAAGGTGCACTGCTTTTTCTTTTTTTTACGGTTTGGGTAAAAAAATTTTTAAATTAAAATAATTATTCTTGAACCATAGCCCTGCTGTCTCCGTTGCGGGAGGCGCTTTAAAAGGGCTTTTTCCAGCTTGGAGCGGAGTTGTCATTTGCGTGGAGCGCAGCAGCGCTTCGTTGCTCCCAGTGTTTCAGCCCGTTTCTGGGGCTTCTGAACCGGAGGGCAGACCCAGCTCCACAGCCTGATCTCACGACGCGAGCCCTTGGCAGAAGTTTGGTGCTTGTACCAGCTCCAGACTCCACAGCTGGAACTTGTCATTTGAACTTGCGTGGAAGCCAAGGGTATTTTGGTCAAAGATATTTGTTTTTGTTTTTCTTTTTGGTCTTTGTACTTAGACAGTTTTGTGTGTATTTTTTTAAAATTAGAAATTTCACTAGCAAAACACCCACCAGCTCTTTTTCTCCAACAGGCCACTGCTTCTTTGGCATCCTTAATATTTACCTCCATCTGTCTTGTTTTTCTTACCTGCTTCTTTTTTTTTTCTAAAAAAAAAAAAAAAAAAGAACGTTTGCACAATCAGTGACTTATCAGTCATATGACAATGAGCCCTTCTAGTCTGAGTTTGGGAAGAAGAGCCTGTTTCCGGCATTTTTTTTTTCCTAGTGAAACTAGGATTTTTGGCATTGGACAAATCTGAAACTTAATTTTTTCCCCTTTCTAATTTGTTAGTATTGCCTGAAGGGAGAGAGAGATTCTGACACTTGTCACATTGTTTTTTAAAAGATAGAAGGGGCCGTCTCTCTGCCCTGCTAGAATGTTGGCTTTTGTCACAAAGTACAAATATATTCTGTGGATTTCAAAGCCTAGAAAGCTTTAAGAGGGATGAAGTGCAGTGTGGCAACCTTCTAATGTCTGCTTAATTGTTCTCAGTCCTGTCCAGCCTTTCTCTCCCCTGCCCCCTTTTCCGCCTTAAGAAGCAGCTCCCTAGGACGTGATTGAAATTGATCTAAGTAGTTTCCTTAGGGCATTTGGGATTTGGGCCCCAAGCCAGGCTGAGCTTTCCTTCTCCTTCAGAGGCTTTTAAACTCTGAGAGCTTCGCTCCGATCCCCAGTGTTCATCAGCATAATGGAGATTTTAAATTAGCCAGATGATAAAGTTTAATAAGATCTCAATAAATGTGCTTTTGTTTTTCTTTGGAACATACATAAAATATCCATCTCTCCTCAGAACACCCTGGCCTGTCGTTGTAAGCTAGACATACAATTTTGGGGGTAAAGAGAAAACAATGGTTGTTTTTTTCCCCCTTTGCTTGCTCATGCTTGCTCCGTGAGGATTCTTGGGGAGGGGGAAGGGTTGTACTATATTATGATCGCAGGCACGTTGCTAAGAAAGCAATCATGAGTGAGCCCTTTAGGGAGCTTAGCTAGTCCTGACCATGATTTGTTAAAAAGGGTGAAGTCGGTTGTAGACATTTAAATCTGTAGAATTGCCGTCGTATAGACAACCTTAAATGGCCATCCAGGCAATTGATCCTCGTGAGGAGAAGGGCAGATATAATTTAATCCTAAAATGTTTCCTACCATTTTTCTTTTCCAGTGGCTAGAAAGTTTGAGATGGTGGGGAGAGGGGATGCTGGTCTCTCGGCAGTTGTAGCTTCTTGAAAGGTTGGTTGTGGGTCTGGGGAGGGGGCACTCTGTCCATGACACACTGCATGCATATCTGAACCGGGTTCTTTTTTGGCTGCTGTTCAGAATTTCAAAAGGAAGTCTCCTCTGGCATTGCGTGAAAGAAATAGAGTGATGACTCATACAGTTGTACTCTTGGCCAGTAGATAAAGTTCTTGTCCATTGTGGCACTCCCAGCAGGGCCGGGAGGAATTTCCCCTCCTGCATCCTTTACAATAGCAGATGGCCATTCTGGAATGATTTCTCCACTCTGTTGTAGAAGCTCTTGTTTTTCTCTGACCACTGTGGAAGTCATTAAAGTTGTGTGTACCCATGGCCCTGCACTTGGGAATGGCATTCTTTGAAAGCCTACTAGGTCTGGGCTAAGCAGGAAATGGGTGGTTTCTGTGCAGCTCCATTGATGTCCTTGAATATAGACCATCAGCTTGCTGCGTCTGCTCACTGAGTGTGGCCCTGTGCTGTCAGCTGTGTCTGCAAAGGGAGACACATGCAATGTCAGAACACATTGCATTGTGTGCGGTGCAGCCTTTCTGTTTTGTGCTTGAGAAAGGAGGATGGCTGGGTTTCTCTTAATTGCACATGATTCTCGAGACTGTCAGATAATCTGGCTAAACCTGTTGGGGGGGTGTGTCTGAGGCTGGTTTTCTTTGTGTGGTTTACAGCAACTCGTTAGAAATGTCAACACTGGTAACTATAACAAAAACTGGCTTAGTGACCTTCAGTCACTGTGGCCTTTGGTCCAACATGGTATTCCTATCCCCATTCCTAGAAACAGCTTTCCTCTTGCTCTCCTAAAGACACGGTTCTTATAGTGACATGGCCACAGTCTGTTTGCCCTTCATCCCTGCATGTATTTTGGAAATGTGCTGTTGGTTCCATTTTCAGTTGTCATAATCACGTGCCTTCTTGTGGTTCCTTTCGCACAGACCTGCCTGGAGTTGGAACGCTATCTCCAGAGTGAACCCTGCTATGTGTCAGCCTCTGAAATCAAATTTGACAGCCAGGAAGATCTGTGGACCAAAATTATTCTGGCTCGGGAGAAAAAGGAAGACCCGGAAGTGAAGGTTTCCTCCAGTCCCCCAGAGGATGCTCTCAGCAGCCCCAGCTATGGCTACAACCTGGAGACCAACAGCTTGAATTCGGACGTGAGCAGCGAGTCATCGGACAGTTCCGAGGAGCTCTCGCCCACTTCCAAGTTTACCTCTGACCCCATTGGCGACGTGCTGGTCAACTCGGGGAACCTGAGCTCCTCAGTCACCTCCACACCCCCTTCTTCCCCAGAACTGAGCAGAGACCCTTCTCACCTGTGGGGCTGTGCACCTGGTGAGCCGCACCCTCCAGGGAAGATACGCAGTGGGACTTCGGGGAAGCCGGGTGACAAGGGCAGCAGCGGGGATGCCTCCCCCGACGGCCGGAGGAGGGTGCATCGATGCCACTTTAATGGCTGCAGAAAAGTTTACACCAAAAGCTCCCACTTGAAAGCACATCAGCGCACTCACACAGGTCAGTCCCTCCTGCGACCCGGGAGGTGGGCCGCTGGTGGGCGCCACTGAATTGCACCAGCCCTGGGAGGGGGCCGGGCTCCGCAGAAGGCTGTCAGAGCAGACACATCCTCACCTCACTCTTTCCCTAAAGAGATGGGTCTCTGGGAAAGACAGAGTAGGAAGTGAAAGACTGGACATGTGCCGATGAATGGTTGACACTTTCAGAGTAAACAGACAAGAGGTAAATCACGTTCTCCATCTCCACCCAACCCCCTACCCACTCCAACCCTCCCGGTTATCAGGACCCATTGTGATAGTGTTACATGGAGTTGCCTCTGATTTTCTTTTTTTTTTTTTAATGAAACTCAAAGATCAGGAGAGAGGGTGGCTGGACAGCATGGAGCACACTGGTGTTGACAGTGTAGGGATTGAACTTGACCATGAGCTCTGTGTAGCAGTTTGATCAGTGGGAATTTCTCTGTGGATCATGCTGTGCTTTTGTTTTCTGATACCAATTTTTAAAAATCACAAATTAAAAAAAAAAGTTTTTAATGAAATACCACAACCTAGCCCTAGCCAGTTTCGCTCAGTGGTTAGATCATTGGCCCGAGAACTGAAGGGTCCTGGGTTCAGTTCCAGGCAAAGGCACATACGTTGGTTACAGGCTCGATCCCTGGCCCTGGTCGGGCACGTGTAGGAGGCAACCAATCAATGTGTCTCTTTCACATCAATGTTTCTCTTGGTCTTTCTTCCCCCTCTCTCTAAAAATCAATGGAAAAATATCCTCAGGTGAAGATTAACAATAACAACAACAACAACAAAAGAAATACAGCAGCCTAGATGAAAGTTCTGTAATTTAAAATTACTGTTATAGTCTCTAGGGTAACTGGTGATGAGTCACAGAAATGTTAGAGCTGGAAGGGACCTTAGAGATCAAGTCACTCAAGCTCTCATCCTACCAGTAATGAGAGGAGATGGCTGAGCCCTCGGCCAGGGTTCCCAAGATGGTCATGGCCGAGGGGGATCAGGACCCAGGTGCCATTTGTCCCAGCAGCATTCTCTGCGACGGGTTTTGGCAAAATGGTTACTGTCCTCAGGTAGCACTTTTCAGTGAATTCATATTTATAATCTGACCAAGGAACAAAGTGGACTTGGTTATTTCATTGCCATTTAGAAAGTTCTTTGACAGCCCTGGATGGGGTTTCCCAGAAACTCATGACTTCAGTTCTGGAGAAATGGAGTTTCTCGGAGGAAACAACAGAGCTCATTCCACAGGGAAGTGAGTAAGGAGCAAAATAAGTACTTGGGAGAAACCGTTTCCATGGAGAAAGCAATAAAACCCTGCCCTCACAGAGGCTGTGGGTCCAGTGGGCTGACACATCACCTCCAAAGTATTTCTTCAGTCTGAGTAATTGTCTTTCTTACATATTAACTGACTAAGGTCATGTGGGTACCACTTGGAGGCCTGAGGCTAGATCAGGAGAGAGCTCCTGGCTGTTACCTTCTGAGCGCCAGCTGCTGTCCCTAATTGAGGTGTGTGAGGAATTCCCGAGGCCACCAGGCCTGGCGCTCGCTAATGAATTGACTTTCACCATGTGGTATTGTAGAAGGGCCCCTTTCCTCACTGGACAGTGAAGTCATGGCATGCTTGTCTTGTGCTCTCTTCCCAGGAGAAAAGCCTTACAGATGCTCATGGGAAGGGTGTGAGTGGCGTTTTGCAAGAAGCGATGAGTTAACCAGACACTTCAGAAAGCACACTGGTGCCAAGCCTTTTAAATGTTCTCACTGTGACAGGTATGTGCTTGAAGCGCTGGGTTCGAGAATGCCATCCCCCTAAAGGCGAGGCATACAGTAAACCCTGGAGGAAGGCAAATGTTTTCCTATCCTGTATTGTGCTGTTTTAGCCTAGGACAAGTCTCTAGTATGTCTACTGTCCAAGTTAGGATGCTCTGTGCCCTGTGTGTGCAAAACCACAGTGATTTCAGTCCTACTGAAGTAGGCCTTCAGTAGTTTTTGAATTTCAAGACTGGGCAGTAATGTGCTCCGAAGAGCTGAATGGGAACCTTAATTTATATTTCTATCAGTTGGAATTTCCTAACCCTGAAAATAAATTGTGGTGATTCAGTGGATTGCCGGCTTCCCTTTGAGAAGGGCTGAGTAGGGATGTGCAGGGTGGGAGATCTGTAATCCAGTGAGGGCTGGAGATCTAACCTCTCTGATGCTGATTGGTTCTGCAGGTGTTTCTCCAGGTCCGACCACCTGGCCCTGCACATGAAGAGGCACCTCTGAGGGAGCAGAGTGTGAATCCTGCGGCTAAAACGGCTTCCAGGCTGAGAGACGGCCATGGAAGGAGGGTGCGTGTTCCAGCCAAAGCATGCCATTTTGCACCCCACCCAGTTGCCTCCAGGACCTCTCCTTGGAAGGTCTTTCGAAGGCGAAAGAAGTCATGTCAGAAGCGGCAGAGCGCCTGTGGTGTGTGGTGTTTGGGTGGCCTGGACTCGCCACTGGTACCTATCTTCTGAGTGGTCCCTAAGCCTTTGCCGTGAGCATGTGCACTGAGAATGTTAATGGTTGGGTTGATTGAATGTGGAGGATCTATTAGGACTGTGTGATGAGGCAGAGTCTTTCCTGTGCAGTAGCAAGACTGCAAGAGACAGAAAAAATATCGTTTGAATGTTTTGTGTGTGACAGGTAAACCATGAGATGAGATGACCACCAATCATTTCTTTGGGGGGTGGGAGGGTGTCTGCGCCTTCGGAAAAAAAGAAAAAAAGAAAAAAAAAGAAGGGAAAACATGGAGGGCGGAGTGTGAGTGGTCAGAACTCTGTGTGGCGAGTGGATGTGGGAGGGGAAGCCCTCCTGTGTGAGAGGAACATTTGCGTCTGGTGCAGCTACGAATCGAATCGTGCAATGTGTCAAGTAGCTTGTTCTACTGGCTACAACAGTTCATTTGTTACCCTTTGTATAAGCTGTGTATTTACAAATATAACACAATGATAACCTTTCCTTATAAGACAAAAGTAATGCATGGTCTAGGGAACTTTCTGCTTTTCCATTTTTAAATCAGAACTACAATTTTGATTCCAGTTACTGAGCAGCTAAGATACAATTTGTTGAAATCGGTGATCCCTAGCCATTTGGGCCTGGCAATACACAATTTCTCTCCCCTTCGATTTTGTAACACTCCCCTTCCAGAAAGGTGGTGTGCAACATAGAATTGTTTTTTAAATGATTCTGAATTTGATGACCTTTTTGGAAATTTAATGATGCCCTTCAAGACATTGGACACCCACTGGGTGTCAAGAATGTGAGGGCTGGGAACTCCTGGTCTAGTGTTACGTTAGACTAGGAACCTAAAATTTTCTCAGTTGGGTGGATAAAACCACTAAGGCTTAGAAAGTGTTTTCTCATGCAGCTATGTTTCTCTTATTTATGCCTTGAGGACTAATTTCTGGTTTTCTAGCTGTTAATGCACTGTAGATCTTAATAATGGTGCCTTATGCAAGTGGCCCCTTATGTGGGGGTCTCATACAGGGGTATGGGTGTGCATGCTTTATTAAGGCTCTTTTTTCACCTGGCATTGTACTGTATCAGTGTAAAATACAGAAAAAAATCTCTTTAAAGTCCTCCTTCACAAAGACAAATAGAGAGATGAAAACCCCCCCAAACAAGTCAGTATTTACTCAACATTTTATATAACTTGACCATCAGTGTTAAAATGGAAAACACATGACAATTGAAAAACCTGACCGTTTCTGCCACCATGAGACTTTTCATGTAGACTTTGCACAACAATTGTATAGTTCACACACCGGCTGTATTTAATATGTAATGTTTTCACGCATATTAAAGATACAGAAGTATAAAAAAACAATGTTAATGTATTTGCTTAAAAGGCACAAGTTTCACTTACCTATCTAGCTATTTGTTGGTAATACAGAAAGTATATTAATTTTTTAAAAGTGGGCAGAATTCTTGTGTATGTATATTTGTGTGTACAGTATGTATATGTTTGTGTGTGTGTGTGTGTATATATATACATATATATATATATACATATATAATATATAAATATTTTTTTAAGGAGAAGTTAGATGTTTAGATAGAAAAATTCACAGCCTGTGAAGAAATATTTCAAAATGGCCATAAAGGAGGTAAAAATGAAAACTATAACTTTTATAAAGGCTTTATCTCTAATTTAATTATTTGCTACAGACTCTTGGCAAGGACTCTGTTCCAGACTGCTGACTCTGCTCATCTTACTGGCAGGTCTGGACCAGGGTACTGTTGGCCTCTCAAAATTGGCATGAACGGAATACTAGCCCACAAGTTGGTCTCAGACACACTATGGTTTTGATTTTTAATTTCAGCCTTATTAGAAGATCTAAGAGTCAGCTAATTACAGGGATTTTTTTAGAATACTTTTTATGCAGATGAAGTTTTTGTTTTTTGGTTTTTTTTAGTACATAGATTCTTCCCATTTTTCCAATGAATAATTTCCCTGAACTGGCACACCACAGTGTGGACAGCTGATGTTTCATCCAGCTGCTAGCTTGTGGGTGTGGATTTTTTTAATATATACATATATATACACATATATATACACATGTGAGTCTGGCTGGGCTGGTATTTTGTTTGATCTTCCTGGAAATGAGCAATGATGAAAGCTCGAATAACTGGTTTTTTTTTAATCTGGGCTGATGAATACACTTACCTAAAGAACTCATTTCATTTTGCTAAGGGGGAAAATGCACTTTTGGCAATTCAAAATCCAGGCATTTGATTTGCTGGATTTTGGAAAACTCCTTTTTTGGCCCTGCTGTGCGCCTAGTCATAACAATTCCATTAAGTAAGAAGGTAAACAAAAGACAAAAAGGAAAAAAAAACACGCAACTTGCGCTGGCTTGTCTCACTTATGAAACACCATGGAGTTGTTTGATTGGGTGGGGCTGGGTGCCGTGTATATCAATGCCTGTAATTTTCATAATAAGTACATAAAGAATTATATTTTGTTCAGGTGATAACTGAGCCTCAATCAAGCAGAAACTTTTTGCTTGACATTAAAAAAAAAATTTCTATTAGTGAAATTTCATTTTTTTTGAAGCACCCTATTATCTAAAGAATCTTTGTAAGATTTTTGTAAAATTTTGTTTTACAAGATTTTATTTGAAATTGTTTTTTGCAAGATTGTTATATTTCTGTATGAATGTATTTTTTATTGGAATAACATAAAAGAATTCTTATCAGGACCTCGACTGTGCTTGGTTTTTTCTAAGGGTGGGGCGGGGATGGTGGAGGGGCAGGCGATGAAACAGATTCCTTCTCTGTTAGTCAGCCTTGGGAAATATCCCTTGTACAACTCTGAAAGCCTCTTGCCAGCCTAGTCCCTTCCTTCCAGCTTCATAGCCTGACCTGGGAGCTAATGTGCAAAGAACAGCCTAATGTTGCTCCCTGAAATGCACTGAATTTCCTTAAAGCAACCTGCAGGCTTAGGCTTTGGGGCAGAGTAGGAGAACATTTGCTCCTGCGTTTTATCTTCCTGTCATTCCAGCCAGGGGAATAACACTGCAGTGGCATTGGCATTTGCACAATGACAAACTTGAATGCTTCCTTTCCCTTTCTCGTGCTCCAGCAGCCCTATTCCAGTTAAGCAGTTAGATTAGGGCCAGCCTTCTCTGACCTGGCCCACACACCTGGTGGAGCTGTCGCAGAGGAAGGCAAAAATGACAGAGGAGGGACAGCAGGCTCCAAAGCTGTCCTGGCTTTCTACAACCCACCCTTCCATACCCACTGCCTTCTCTGGTAGAACAGTAAGCCGGGGTAGAAAGTAAGAGGTTGTTTACAGGATCACCAGATAATTTTGTATCTTTGTCTTTAAAGGCTAATGGGATACATTCAATGTAGAGTTAAAAAATAAATAGTCCGCTTTTGGATTTTTAGAAGGGTTTCATGTATGTAGCCTTAGATCTGGGTCCTGGTTTTACTGCGTGTTAGTAGAATCGGTTTATCTGCAAGCCCATTTTCAGGCCATATTAAGCTAATCAGTAGTGATAGGTTAAAGCAATGTGTGCTTTCCAGAAGGGGCTATAGGATGGTAGAAATGTCCATGGGAAAGCTTAACGTTCTTACTGTACCTGAGGAAGTTCTCACATTTTTGTTGCTCTAAGTGCTCATGACTTCTCTTCACAGCAGATCTTTGAAACACTAGTTGCTTTTAATTTTATCATTGGGGAGGGGAATTTTTAAATGAATCCCCAATGTTAAGTGGCTTTCTAGAACTGCAGTAAAAATATCAGCAATTCGGGAGGAGTTGTGGCGTGGGAGGGTGGAGGAAGCTGATGAAAATTTGGCCAGGACTCCTGGGTGTGTTGTGTTCTGAAACACATGTCAGGATGACTAATAGTTGGATTGCCCTGACTGTATGGCTAAATAAAGGCTTGATAATGCATTCTCGGCTACTGGTAAGACTTGACCACTTTGTCATGTGCAGACTATGCCGAACAGCTCAGTTATGTTCAAATAAGGCTGTTGGGAGAACTGTTGTGCAAAGAATCAGCTGAAAACACAGCATATTTATAGAAGTATAAAAAATGTCAGTCTGCTTAACAAATTTTTTGAGACCTAGCGCAAAGAAAGGAAATCTTCCCATTCTAACTAGTTGCTGTGTGCTCTTGGACAATTTGCTGAGCTACAATGGACCTCCACTTTCTTATTGCTGAAGTATTTCAAGCTAGGTCACATGCATCTGGCATTTTCTATAGCACTACAATTCTGTGGTCTGTGAGAATAGGTTGGACTTGAAATTATAGGTTCACCATCTACGAATACTCAGCTCAGATCTAGAAAGCTCTTTCATGTGCTACAGTACAAAGTATTGTTGAGAGAATTGCTCTGACTTAGAACGGAAACAGAAAGTTCTCAAATTGCCCTTTGCCCCTTTAATTATAGTTAAGTTATTCAGGCATTTGGTGCTTTATAGCATGCCATTATTTTATTTCAAAAATAAACAAACAAAAGACCTATTTAAAAAGTGCCATTGTAGCCATTGCGGATCCAAGTCTGTCATATTCCCATCTCCCCCGCTCCTGACGCCCCCACCAATCCTAGTCCACACACCCCTGTGCGCAAACAGTGG
>PVJC01003610.1:0-50593 GCA_004026665.1 Murina feae
TTTGTTATATCTTATAGGTTAGTTACTTACATATCAGCATGGTCAATTTGAGGTTTGTTTCAAAACTTAAGTAGGGCCAGTTAAGGGTAAGATTTACTCTAGGTCTAATTTAGTCCAATTTCTAGGGTGTGACCCTTTCTAGAGGGTCAACGAAGTGTGTCCTGGATGTTCAGTGAGGTCTCTTCACTCTGCCTGGTAAGAACTTGAGTGCCCCTCAGCACTCTAAGACTTGCTCAGCTTACCAATGACCCAGGGTTCTTTGCTTGGCCTAATGGATTTCTATCCTACACACGTGCTCCTTAGTATTCAGCAACAGACTTAATCTACGCTGATTTCTGGAGCCCTTTCTCTACACAGCCCTCTCTACTCTGGCCTCCGCCACACAAATTCCAGTCTGTCAGACTTCCTGAATTTGATCTCTGTCGCTTCAACTCAGTGAGACCACCATGCACTGCTGGGCTGCTTCCTTCTGTGCCTTGTTCCAGCAAATGCTTCCAGATAGAAAGCGATGGTTTTCTAGTAAGACTCATATCATTTGTTTCTCTTCTCTTGGGGGTCCCAGCCCCACATTGCCTGCTGCCCAATGTCTAAAAACACATATTTTGTGTACTTTGTCCAACTTTCTAGTTGTGTATAGTTGTAGGTAGGTCTGCAATCAAAGGTTACTCTGCTGTGAGGTCATTTCAATTTCTAAAAACTTTTTTTTGGCTTTCTGATTGTGCTTTTACATACAATACTCCTATTTACAGACACTGAATTATGTTCATGAATCATCCTGGAAATGTCAATTAGAATGTCCTTCCTGTTACTTAAATTGATGGTATTTCACGGAGCAAAATTTCCACTTCCACCTCAACTTACACACCATTTTGGGTTTGCTTATTATTTTCAAATAGCTAATGAGTTTTAATTGGGTGATACTATCCTATATAATAAAAGGATAGTATCCTAATATGCAAATTGTCTCCTCAACCAGGAGTTTGATTGCACCCTATGATGTGCACTGACCACAAGGGGGCGATGTGGAACATGGTGGGCATTGGCGATGCAGCACTGACAGTGGGCCCCAATGAAAGTGGGACCATGATGGGATGGTAGAGTAGGTGAACAGGTGATGCTAGGCCAAGGCGGGTTTGAGTGGGGCCCGATCACCCCGCTGATTGCCTCATAGACGGTGACCAGTGGTGGCGCTGGGGGCCAGGGCCACCACCCAGCTCCAAGGCACTGAGTTAACAGGATAGGGGCTGATGACTCAGATGGAGGGGGGCGTGTGGAGGCCTGTGGGCCTAGATGCTGCCTAGGGCCCAGGGATCAGCTGGGACCTGCTCTTCCATGCCAGACGCTCATGCTTCAATCACCAGTCAGGCATAAGGACTACACCTGTGGACAAATTTTGTGTACTGGGCCTCTAGTTTATAATAAAAGTCTAGGTTAATCAGAACTGGTCCTGTGTGGTGTTCGTCAGCAGCTGTGTTAGTGGATGACTGGGGGAGTGGGAGACAGACCATAACCATTCACTCACTAGGTGGATGCTGGTTCCTTTGCTAGTAGGATCTCAAGGATATTTCCCACATAATTCTCACAACTATTGTAACTATTATTCCAGTTTACAGCAGAGGAAACTGAAGCTCCGAAATGTTCAATAACTTGCCAAGGCCACAGAAGTAGTGAGTGAAGCAGCCAGGATTAGACCTCAGGCAGCTATATATATATATATATATATATATATATATATATATATATATATATAGAGAGAGAGAGAGAGAGAGAGAGAGAGAGAGAGAGAAAGAGAGAGAGAGAGAGAGGGAGAGAGATATTATATATTTGCTATATAGCTTCCAGAAACTTCACCTATCTGGCCTACTGATATAACTATACCATGCTTTTCATTACAAGCACTGATATTTTCTAGTTTAAAATTGTCCTGTGTATTTCATGTAGCTTTTCATGTGAGTATTTTAAGAATATTCGCGGCAATGGTGTTTTTTTTTAAATCATGAAACTATATTCCAGAACATTTCCCCCTGTATTATAAACTATGTAACTTAAGTACTTCTTTGAGTTAAAGCCCTCAGTGAAACCAATGGACAAAGGAATTGACATTTTTGAGGGACTTCATTTGCATATTAGGCTTTTATTCTTTATAAAATAAGATGTCCAGACGTTTTACCAAGCCATTCCCAGCAAGCAGTGCATAAGGTCGCCAGCTACATCATGGAGGGTCATTTTTAATTGGTGTCTTTGGAAGACCTGAAGTTTCTGCCATGTCTAAGGGTGGAATTAGAGGCATAGTGACATATGGGCAGAAGAGATATTTTTGGGAGCAGTCCCTTCCCTGTACCTCCCAAATCCCTTACAGACCCCCTTTCCCCTCAGGGGGCCCTCCTGCACATGGTGGGGGCAGGGCCTGGGCTGGGGCACCTCTGCCAGGATCCTGCTGATCTATGTTCTTGCCTGACACTCAGCAGCTGTCGTGGAGGCGTGGGCTGCAGGCGCTGTTCCCCACGGGCCGTGTGCAGGCTGCAGGCCGGGGATCCTTTCCCGCCTAATCCGAGGGGCACTGAGGTGGGGAGGGAGACAGCTGGGTGTAACTGATCTGCAAAGGAATGGAATGGCCCAGGCCTCCCAGTGCTGGGCTGGGCGTCTGCAGGCTGCCCTTCCCAGCTGCCGAGCCTTTAACCCTTCCCTCTCTTGCTTCTCTCTCCCCTCCATCCTGGGACATAATGTCACCCAGCTCAGCCAAGTCCCAAGAATGACCCCAGGGGGGTCTGAACACCTTGGAGAGGACCTGGCCTTGAGATAGTTACTGTTGGGAAAGCGAGGGCAAGAGCAAAGGACGTGGGTTCTCTCTGGCAAGTTTCCTGTCTTAGAAGGAGGCAGAGGTCTCCAAAGGCCCAGTGGGTGATTCAGATAGCGGAGGCTGTGAGGTCAGAGCGGGAAGACCCAGCCTGCATTGGAGCTCAGGGTTTGGAGTCTGGTGCTGCCTTCGCCATTGCTCATTTTGCAGTAAGACCTTGGGTGAGTCACCTCTTTCTAGAATCAGTGTCTTGCTCCTGAAAACATGGAGTTCCAAGAAGATGATTTCCAAGGTTCTGTCCATAGTGGTAACAATAGCTCCATTCATTAAATAACTGCTATGGGCCAGGAGCCTTATCTATAAACGTTCTCAGCATCACTTGTCCAGATTCTCATTCCCATTTTAATGACGAGGAAACTGAGATTTGGAGAGAATAAACACACAGCTGTTCAGAGACAGTCTGTCCCCGTAATCCAGGCTCCCTCACTGCACCCTGCTCCTCCTGCAGCTCAACAACCTATAAACGATGATTTAGTTCAGGATACACAGTTGGCTGGGGTGCCACAGAGGCAAAGGCTTAGCGGCGAGCCCCAGAGTTCTTGGGTGAAGGGTGGGCGAGGGCTGGGTAGGGCTCTTTGTTCCTGCTCTTTTTCTGCCCTGGGCACAACTGGGCTAGGATCTCCTGGCTCAGCCGGGCAGCCTCCCACATGGCCCAGCCTCTGCAGTTGTCCAGCCCGTTGCCATCCATGATCTCACTTGACCCCTATGCCAACCCTGGGTTATAGAACCTGTCACTCCTTCTCACAACGGAGGACTGACGCTTGAGATTTGCCAACATCCTCTAACTGGTAATTGACTGAAGAGAGACTGGAAACCTCTTTTCACTGTCCCCTCTGGCTTCCTGGAGGAAGGGTCCTAGAGAATGAGCTGCCACCAGTCCTCTTCACGCTCTCTCCTGGTTGGAAAGGAAAGGCTGAGTGCGGGCTCTGGAGTTACCCAAGCACGGGCTCCTCCACTCTCCAGCTGTCAGCTGCCTAACCTCACTGGATCTCAGCTTCCTCATCTGTTGTGAAGGAAATGTAGGTGAAGAATGAATGAGTGAGTGAACCAGGCCTACATCCCCCTGCTCTGAGCAGAGCATAGGCACAGGTCAGCAAATATGCGGAGATGAACAGAATCTAGGGGTGTGGTGGGGCTAGGGGCAGAAGAGAAGAATTTTGTGGGCCTGAGTTTCAAGGCTGGTGTGAAGGTTAGGCAAGAATTATCTAGGGATATGGAGGGGAAGGGCATTCCGGATGAGGCAAAGGCCCCGGGTAAAGGTGCAGAGGCAGGAATGGACCTGTGTGGGAGGAGCAGGGTTGCAGTTTGGGTCCAGATGCCTGGGGGGAACTGGCTCACAGGGAGGTGGGTCTTCATGGCAAGGGGGGGCTGAGTGGCAAACCTAGAGAATGGCTCAGGTCTCTCCAAAGTTGCAGCGGTTGAACCCATCCTGTTACCCTCCTTATCCCCTCTCCTCCAGTTCCCTGGGCTGCCAGGACCTCTGGGCAAAGGGCCGGGTGGGAGAGACAGCTGTGCAGGCCTCCTGCCTGCTGCAGGGGATTAGTTGGCACCACTACAGTAATGGCGGGGGTGAGAGGGGGACCTGGCTCCCTGGCGCTGTCCACCCCTATAGACCCTTTAACTTTTTGCTGCCCAGACTCCTCACTTTCATGTTTAAAGGCATGTTCCCACTCTTTTTTCAGTACTCTATTAGACACTGGGGACATGGACATCGGGGACTGCTCAGCTAGAGGTGTCTTTATTCATCTCTGTCCCAGACCCGGGCCCTGAGACCCTTGATCTCTCTCCCAGCAAAACCTTTCTTCTCTTTCCACTGGCTCCTTCCGGGACATATGGTCAAGTCACTGTCTCCTTCAAACCAGCAAACAAACCTTTTCTTGACCTCATACTTCATCCCTCTTCTGCCCTCTCAGCTAAACTCCTCAGAGTTGTCTGCACTCTCTCTCCACTTCCTCACTGAAGACACTGTCCCCCAGATGCATCTCCTCTTCTTCCTGGGCACAGAGCTGGACTACATTTCCCAGACTCCCTTGCAGTTAGGTGTGGCCTCACCCAGAGTTCTGGCCACGTGATAAAAGCAAGCCGCTTTCAGTCAGGCACATTCCCTGCACTTCTCCAGGGCTGGCTTGATGCAGAGCATGGCACCGAGTAAGAAGGCTCTTGCTGATGATGCTAGACTCCCAAGACAGAGGAGCCAGGGTCTCTGAATCGTTTTGGATGCAAGGTTCCAGCTACTCAGGAACACTTGTTTTGCTCTCTCTCTCTCTACCTCTTTCTTCCTGTCTCTCTTATTAGAAAGAAAAAATAAACTATCGTATTTGAACCACAGAAAAGATCTGACTTGCTATCCATTTTAAAAAAAGAGGAATTTGGTTCCCCTTCTCCATCTCCCCAAATGGGGCAACCCAGGAAAGCAGGGAAGAGGGGGCTAGAACCTTGAAAAGAGGGTTGAAAGTGGAAAACTTTCTGCTTCTGGGGCAAAATATGGCCAATGAACTTACACAAGTTTGCTCTTAATCAAGTCGTTTCTGCTTGATTCCATCTATGACTGCCATCAACCTTCCCCGAGCCACTGTGAGAAGTGTGTGAGACTCCGCGGGGAAATGTGAAAGGCAGGGCCACACATGGGTGACCAGGCCTTGGGGACCTAGCCCTTGTGGAGGAGGCAAAAGCCGGGCAGGTGCTGACACCGCTAATGGGAGTGGCGAGGAAAGGGTTACGGGTCTGTGCGCAGGACTGGCTCTCTGCTCAGTGAGGGCAGTAAAATCAGCATGTCGCCTCCAATTTGCTCAGGCCTGACCTTGAACGTGAATCATTCCATCACAATGTCCTTATTGATTTCCACAGGAAGAGGATTAAGCCCAGAAAATCGGGGCTGGAACTTGAGCCCCAAGCAAGGAAAATGGGATGGTTCTGGGGCTCAAAACCCCTCGTGTTTGCAAATACGTCACAGGGGGCTGCAGGCTAGGCAGCCGCCCAGCTCACCCAGATACCAGCTCTCTGAGTGGCTGGGACCTCGGCTTCTGTTGCTTCCTTCCTTTCTTTTTTTTTAAAGTAAATTTATTTGGGCGACATTGGTTAATAACATTATCTAACTTTTAAGTATACATTTCTATAATACATCATTTGTGTATTTCATTGTGTGCCCACCACCCAAAGTCTAGCCTCCTGTCACTGTATATTTGACCCCTTTACCCTCTCCCCTCCCACCATGGGCTTCTATTTCTTACCAGCCTGTGTGGCCTCTGGGGTTTTCTTAAGCTTTAAGTCATGCACAGAGTGGGGAGAAAACGGGTTGGGGAGATGCTATAGATACCCCTTGAGTCTTGAGGCTATTCTCTGGATTCTCCCTAACCCCAGCACAGTCAACATGGTTGCAAAAACTTACTGAGCTTTATGAGACAGAAACATTGAGACATGAAACTTACCCTTAGGACCTGCCATTCATATCCTATGTGAGAAGCATGTGCCCTGGCCCCACAGAGCGGGGACCATTCCCCAGGCCCCTCACCTGGGTGCCAGCTTCCCAGCTCCACATGTCCTCTTTTTTCTTCCCACCCCCCCCCCCTAGGAATCGGTCCAATTCCAGCCAACAGATACCAACTGAGGACCTGTCCTGAGTAGGGCACGGGGCTGGGCATGGGTGGAGCAGTAGTCAGGGTGACCTCCGGGGCCATAAAACAGGGTATCTTCACAGCTGAAACTCCTTCGGGTTCAAAGCACACCTGACACCCTCAGAGATTCTCAGAGGCTTGATGTCTTCTCATGGTTTATTGGGTATATAAACAGAATTCAGGTACAGGAGCAGAGAGTCTGCAGGAACAGCTGGGGACCATCCCGGCACAGAACCCTAAACAAACCCTGGGGGCACAGGACAACCACACACATCCAGACATAAGGACGGTGCTGGCCAGAACCACCTCATGTTCATGCTGTTTGGATCCAGGAGAGCAAGTGACCTGGTGGTGTGTGTGTGTGTGTGTGGGTGTGGGTGTGGGTGTGTGTGGGTGTGGAAGGCGCCCTGGCCCTGGTTTGAGGGGAGACATTCTGGTTCAGAGACAAGGAGGGTCTGACAGATGCTCAGAGAATTGGGCGGCACACACAGGCTTGCATTTCCCACCAACAGGTGCTCTCCTGCTAAACAGGCCCAGGAAGCAGTGAGCTGAGAAGCAGCTGAACCACAAAACCCACCTGAAGGCCCTCCAGACCCCAATGGAGCTATGTCCTTAGAGAAATGGCCACTGCAAAGCCAAGCTGCCCTCACAGGCGGAAGGTACCCACTGAACACCTACGACCCTGTAGAGGGTGGGCTGTCCACCAACACTGAGAGGAGCTGTGCTGGGCCCTGGGTGAGGAAGCCATTCCCTCCCATCAGCACCCGCGAGAGCCAGCCCACCTGCCAGGAAGGCCAGCTGCTGTGGATGGGGGCTGAGGGTGCTGTGGGGTAAGCATGGGCCTGCTCTTCTAAACCTTCCCCAAATCACAATGTCAGTAACGGAACAGCAGGGTGCTCAGGGGACTTGAATGTCACTGAGCTGCTCCTCAGTCTCTGGGTCTGAGCGCACAGATGTTGGTGAGGCTAGGCCAGGACACCGCCGTTTTGGCTTTTGGGAATTCCTTCTGGGCAGCGCGATGTAGGCCGTGTGTTGCAATTAAAGCCCTCTTTCCTTTTACTGTGTCTGTGGTTCTCCGTGGCCGAGAAAGAGAATGGGCTCCCACATCCTGACCCTGCACTTGGTCTTGGGTCCAGCTCTGATCCCAGCGTCCTAGGAAAGCGCTCACCCCCTCCATCAAAAACACTGTGGCCAGAGTCACGGGTGTGCAGGGGCTGCTGCCCTGACCCAGGGCCCATTCCAGCCCTCAAGCCAGAGACAGAATTGAGTTCCCCAAGCCCTCCTCTGTGGTACTTTCCCAAGTGTGGAGGAGGGGGCAGCCTAGAGAGGGAGCCAGGATGGGCAGGTGTGGCCTGTTCTGAGCACCCTCTGTGCCTCTGACCATTCCTGGCTGAACCAGCTCTCCACACCTGAAGTGTCCCCTCCCCGCCATGCAGGCCAGCTGGAAACGGAAAGCAGGGGTGATGGAGGTGGCCCGGCCAGCCCAAGCCACAGCCCCCTGGCCTCAGGACCACTGGCAGGCGCAGTCGGTGGGCTCCTGCACTGTGTAGGGCACCCAGGTGGCGTTGGTGGCACAGAAGAGCTGCACGGAGCGCCGCTGCAGGCCCACCTCTCGGCAGCACTTGCAGAAACGGGCGTAGGTGTTGATGTTGTAGTTGTAGATGCTGGCGGATGGGCACCTCCCATCACAGGACACTAGGTTCACCTGGGGATGGGCGAGTCCGTGAGGCGGCCTGTGCAGCTCCCACCTCCCCAACAGCCACCCCCTCCCCATCTTCGGCTGCCCCTCCCCCACCGCCTGGTGGACGCCACGCACAGGGGTGTTGCTCCTGCATTCGTTCTTGCGGATGGTCATGCGGATGGTCACTTTCTTGCAGGAACGCCCATCCTCTTTACCTGGGGGGACAAGGGGGGTGAGGTGGCTGCAAAGTGCTTCCAGTGGCCGCAGGATGGGCCGGACAGGGGCAGTTAGTGTCATGCCGGAGGGTCCCTCTGCCAGCGTTAGTGCCCATGCATGAGAGCCCCTCCCCATCAGAGGGCAAGCTTTTAACGCAGAGCCCTGGAGGGAGACAGAGGAAGGTGCCTGGGATGGCCTGGGGGGGGGGGGGGGGGCTCTGGGCTGGGGAAGAGAAGGATTTGGGAGCAGGCAGGATGCCTCCCCACCCCAGTCCCAACATCTGTCTCTAACCTCTAGTGGTGACCTCACGCCTGTCTGATTTTCAGCTTTTCTATTTAAGAGGGCTTCTAGCGGCAAGATTCTGCAATTTCTTGAATGAAGGCAACCCCAGTCCTGAGTATCATGTGTGCACACAGCAGGCTCCCTTGGTTTCCATATCTACTGCAGGGATGGAAACTGACAGGAGTGCCATTTCCTCTGCCTGGACCATGCCTCCCACAGTCAACAATCACGGGGCTCATTCATGCCCCCGACTGCCTACCCTGCATCCCTTCTTGGAATGGCACCTCTCCCTGCACCAGTCCTCCCTCCCGACCCCTCCCCAGCCGGTTTCTGCCCAGGGCAGTGTCACCAGCCAGTCAGAGACGCCCTGCTGCTGAAGTGTAAGCTGTAGACCCTTCTGCACGGCCTCGTCCAGTTTGTTGTGAGTTGTCCTCATTCTAAATAAATATTTACTTTCACCTCAATCTGGCTTTGTAAGTTTGTGTTCTTTTTCTGAACGAGGGCCTCCACATTACATAAGCTTCCATCCCCACAAAACCAGAGGCATCTCCTCTATTATACACTGTACTTTACTAGTGGTTCTGTCTCCCCTACTGAAATGGTAGCTCCACGAGGCCTGGTGTATACTGTGTCTACAGTGCCTAGAACAGGGCCTGGCACATCGGTGCTTGGTAAATATTTGCCAGGTGCATGGGTTTGCTCTGGAAATGGGGGGAATCCTTTCTTCTGGCCTTGGGGCCCCACCACAGGTTTCCCACCACTGCGGCAGAAGGACTCCCAGCCAGAGCTAAGCTGACTTGGCCCACTGTCTGTGCCCCCACGAGGCAGAAGAACTGAGTGCTGTCCTGGCCATGGCCCCTGGGTCCAGACTGAGACTGGCTGAGTGACCAGTGGGAGCAAAGCGGTGGCAGCATTGGGCATTGGTGGGCGCCAGGTGAGCGGGCACCGCTGAAGCATTCCCATGCAAGCCCAGGGGGCGCAGCTTGCTACCCAGCATGCACTGTTGGCCGGAAGGCCTCTGCCAGAGGCAGGGAGCAGGGGCGCCACGCTCCCCACCCCCACCCCTAGAGCTGGGGCCACCTAGCAGAAGGGACATTGTTGGAAATAGCAATGCGGCTGCCCTCCTCCAGTTCCTTGGGCTCCCGAGAGGAGTACCTGGGCGGCAGTGGACACTAACCCGTGGAGGAGAGGCGGGGCTAACGGGGACCACGGGAAACAGGGTCCCCGGGGAACCTGGGGAGAGGGACATGGGTTGTAGGTCACACGGGAGCACACGGGACATTCAGGAAACATGAGTTGTGGGTCAGAGATGAGCCAATGAGGCACTGAGCCCAACTTCCTTGGAGTGTGTGAGGTGAGCATAAAAAGTCTCACATTCTATAGCCCTCCAAGGAAGCATCTGGGACTCAAGGGGGAGGGGAGGCATGTGGGCCAAGGTGCTAAGGCTGATCAGGCCACGCATGCCTATATGGTTGGGGCTGTAGGCCCCAGGGCCAGGTGTGAGGACAGTTGCATAGACCACTCACTCAGATTCCACAAGGAGTCTGTGGACCTGAATCCCACCCATAAGGCCCCTCCAAGACACGGCTCTTGGCCACAGGGAGAATTCATGTGGTGGTGGTGGGGGGGCATCTGGGCTTGGGGCCTTGGCAGGGGCAGGCCAGTGAGCTACTGACCTCCTGGACTCAATATCCCAATGTCCCCGTCTCCAACAAGAAGCAGAGGCCTTGTGTTGGAACAAGAACGTGAGCATGGCCTCTGCCCAGCTGCCTATCTGTGCCAGTGCCTGGACCTCGTGGTGGGGGATTATCCCTTCATCTACTCACCCCCAAAGAGCTACCACTGGAAGTGCCAGGCTAGGGCCTGGCCCTCTAGCCCCATCATGACATGCTCTCTCCCCACCAGAGCCCCTCACCCCTGGGTCTCTACCATGATCACTCACATGTCCTGCAGCATCCTTCCAGGGAAGGGACCACCGAGCCCCCAACCTGGAGGGAGAAGAGGGCAGGTGGGTGGGAGATCCTGTCCAGACCAGGAGCCACAATCCCAGCAAGAGACAAAGAGTCCCAGGGACTTGACTCCTTCCCTCCCATGATGCCCCAGGCAGGACCTCCAGGCCCTGCTGGCCATCAGGCCTTGGCCAGAGGAAGAAGGGGGCCCTGGGCTGGCCGTGGGGGAGCCACAGGCATGAGCTGACTGGTTGGGACACTGGCACTAAGATTGTCTGCAGCTCCCACTGAGGCTGGAGCCCGGGTTAAGGTGATGCTTCCCAGTGGTAGCTCCCCCACCCCATGGAGGGCTGGGGAGGGAGGGGGCAGTAGCTGAACTCCTTGGGTGAGCAGCCTGGGCTCTGTCTCAGCCCTGGATAAGTTGTCCCTTTCTTCTGGGTTTAATTTCCCCATTTCCAAAATGGGAGCAATTCTCCCTTCAAGCCCTCCCCTCTTCTGTGGAATGGATAAGACAATGAATAGGACAGTTCTTTGTGAATACGTGTGCATTTCTATATGAGTGTGATTTTTGTGTACATGTGTGATTGTGTGTATGAGAGTATGACACTGTGTGTATTTATTTCCTAGGTAAGGTCAGAAGTCTTTAAATGCCAATATTCATCTCAGGAGCTTTAATCATTGAACAATAACCCCAACCTCTCCAAGAAATCCTTGTCCTTGGGGTGTACCCATAGTGGCAGCTGACCACACTAGTGCAACAGTACTCTGGTGTGTGTCAGTGAGCAATGTGTGCGCTGGCATATTGAGGTGTACATGTCCCCGCGGAGGGTGTGGTGTGTGTGAGCAGCTGACTGTGGCAGTGTGTCTATAACCGTGTATATGTGTGTGTGTCTGTATGTGGCCCTGTGATGTGTGAGGTCGTCAGGGCAAAAACGCATGGAGAGATGTGGACCTGGGGCACCAGGGCAGGCCAGGCTCCGGGAACCCCTCCTCCCACACTCCTGCACAAAGGACCTCTCCCCACCCCATTAGTAAGAGAGCTGATGCCCCTGGCCTCAGGCCATGTGGGGGGGGGGGGCGAGGAGGCTGGCACTGACCTTGGCACACTCAGTCTCATTGAGCGGTGGGCAGCTGATGGGCGAGCGAACCAGCACGGCGCCCAGGGGGGTGCTGCTGCAGTGGTGGCGGGCGCACTCTGCAATCCAGGATGCCCCGGGCTGCAGGGCACAGAGGTGGGCGATGGGAACCGTGACCAGATGGATGGCCGGGGTGAACCGATCGGGTATAGCTCCAAAGACAGGTGCAGCCCCAAACCTAGCTCTGCCCAGGACCCCATCTGTACCCAGTCCTGGGTCCTGGTCTCGGTGTCTCCTAGGTGGGCATTTAGGGGACTGCATACCAAGAACAGGGAGGTGGTGCCGTTGGGGAAAGTGAAGAGGCAGGATACGTTCCTGCAGGAGCCGCAGCAGGCCGCCAGGTCCCGCGGGTGCTCATACTCCTGGTTCTGCAGGACAGGGAGGGACGGATGGGCTCAGCACATGCCCACCTCCTGCCTCCCTCACTGTGTGTTGTCTCTGAGCCCCGAGCAGGGCCCTCTGTAGACGCTCAGGGAAGGGACTCCCAGGCTCCTTCTATCTTGGGCAGGAAGGTCATCCCATGTCTCCTCTGTGATTCCTTTGCTGCAGGTCCTGGGCTCAGCCCCAATGACAAAGAGCTCCCCCACCCCTTGCGAAGACAGCATCGCTGGTAATACAGGTGCCAGTTTCGGTTCCAGATATACCTCAAGCTGAGTCCCAGTTCCTGTGGGACTTTTGACAGAGGACTGAACCTCCCTAAACCTCAGTTTTTTCATCTGAAAAATAGGAACAATTCTAAGCCTGTTTATTCAATTAACATTTCTTTAGCCCTCACTAGAAGCCAGTAACTATCCTAGGCACCGAGCATGTAGAAGTGTTCAACAAATGACAGCAGCAACGCAAACACAGAAATGAAAAAAACTAGGGGATACGCCAGCCATAGAAGGCGCTTCATAAATGTGTTCTCTCAAATCCCCACCCTAGCCAGGCCTTCACGCCTGCTGTTCCCCTCCTGGCCTCGCCCAACCCAGCACTTTCCACAGAGGTCTCTGAAGCCCCTGATGCCCACGCTCTAGACTTGTCTAGAGAGCTTAGGGAGAGCTGGAGGGCCCCTCTCGTTCTTGGAGCACCCAAGGCTCTGCCAGGCCAGCCCTTCTGGCCCATCCCCCCACCCCGATCCCATGCTGCCCCCTACCGCCTCACAGTGGACGTCACACAGCACAGAGGTGGTGTTGATCTGGTAGAAGCCAGTGAGAGGGTCCAGCAGGTCAGTGCAGCGGGAGGTGTGGCACACGCCATCGGCCGAGAGCTCCACCACCGTCTGGCCTGGCTGCATCACCCCCAGCTCTCGGCTCAGACATACGGCAGCCTTCACTGGATGGGTGTGCAGGGCGGCCACAGTCGCCAAGAGCCCAGGACCCACCCCTCCCCACCCATGGCTCACTCACCCTGGCTCTACCTCCCCGCTCACCACACTCGTACTTGGCGCAGCCACACACGTTCTCCTCGCTGTGCATGAAATCCTCGTCCAGCTGGGACTTCTCCCACTGGGTGGGGCAGAGGCGGTCAGCACCTAGGTAGGAAGGCCTGGCCCGCCCTCGGGAGCCATCTGCCACCTGAGCCCCTCTCTCTCCTTGCAGTGGTGGAGAAGGGACTGGCGGGCCTGGGGGCCCTTGGCACCCTGTGAGCTCAGTCACCCTCCACTGAGGTTCCCCGCTGAGGAGCACCCCAGTGTCTTCTCTGGGCCTCAGGCCTGTCCTGTCACTCTGAGCACCCACTGGCCCCATCAATAGGGGACCAATGCGTGGCTGCAGCAGAGCATCTCGCTGGGCTCATGCTGCTTCCCTCTCCCTTCCCCAGTTTAATGGAGAGAGAGAGAGGAAGAGGCAGGAGGCAAAGTGAGAGGAGATACATGTTGAGGTTTGGGGGGGACACATATAATTTATAAAATTATGTGAAAAGTGTAACTTTAAACATAACTGCAGGTTTCCTGGCTCCCGACCCTGGCACTGTGATTACTAGCTATGGACCTTAATCTTAGGGTCTTTGTGCGTAAAACTGAGTTAATCATAGAATCATTGGGTTGTTGTGAGAATTCATGTGATAATATACACACAAGCCCTATGAGAGTTCCTGGCATATAGTTAGCTCTCAATATTAGCTCCCATCGTATCATCATCACCATTATATCATCACCTTCCCCGTCTTCCCCATCCCTGCCAGCACTATCACCAGCGTCCTCATCATCCCCATCTTCATCACTGTACTTAATCCTTACAACTCTGAAGCATGACCGTGCCTGCTTTATAAGTAAGAGCACCGTGCCCAAAGAGCAGGGCTTAGTACTCGAATACTGACCTGCAACCAAGACTCTGTGTACTAGTGGAAGGCACAGGGTCTCCAGGGGAAGGGGTGGGTAGGGAGGAAAGGAAGCGGGGCAGGCCAGGGGAGAGGCAGGCTCTACGTACCAGATGGCACCGGGGCACTGGGATTGTGTCACAGTCACACTCTGAAAAACAGGAGGGGCCAGGACCCACCTCACAGAGATGGCCAGTGGAGGACCTTCACTCCTCCAGACGCCTCACTGCAAGCGCAGTCCTCCTCCAGTCTGCCTCCCTCTCGCTCCTCTTTCTTCCTCCTCCCTCTCCCTGCTTCCTCTCCCTCCTCCTTCTTCCTCCTCCAGCCTGCCTCCCTCTCCCTCCTCCCTCTACCTCTTCCTTCTCCCTCCTCCAGCCTGCCTCCCTCTCCCTCCTCCCTCTACCTCTTCCTTCTCCCTCCTCCCCCTCCCTCCTCCCTCTCCCTCTCCCTCTCTGTGGCACCACTAGCAAACTGAAGGGGGCAGCAGCTTCAGCTTCAGGGTGAGGAGCTCCAGGGCAGAGTGCTGTGAGACACCCCTCCTCCGGGGAACTCACAGGGCAGATGGCTTTACTTGCCTACTCTACACAGAGCTTTCCTCCATGCTCTGGGACAGAGCAATGACCGAGAAAGACTAAAACCCCTGCCTTCAGGAAGTTCACATCCAGGCCCAGAGAAAGACAAGCAAAATACCCAGGTGCAAACTAGAGTTTCTTGATTCTTGTTAAAACAAGTTTTTATTGATTTCAAAGAAAGGAAGAGGGAGAGATAGAAACATCAATGATGAGAGAGAATCATGGATAGGCTGCCTCCTGCACGCCCCCTACTGGAGATTGAACCCACAGCCCAGGCATGTGCCATGACTGGGAATAGAACCATGACCTCCTGGTTCATGGATCAACTCGACCACTGAGCCACACAACTGGACCACTGAGCCATAAGAAGGCTCAACTCTTCTTAAAATTACATTTTTATATAAAGCGCACTGGTGTTTATGATTGAACACTGACAGTCCCTCCTACATCCCCAAAGGATTTGAGGTGAATGTAACAAAATCCTAACTAATAAAAGCGTAATATTAAATTTAACTGTTTCTTCAGGACAGGCTAAGCCATGCCCACCAGCCAATCAGAGTGACTGTATGTAAATTAGCCTAGCCAAGATGGCGAAGGCCGAAGCCCTGGTGTGTGGCTTCTCCGGGGCTGCAACCTCCGCCATCTTGGGAGCCTCCGTCTGGGAAGGCATCCGGTGCCCTGAGCCGGCCCATGTCTTCCCAGGCAGAAGCCTCAGGGGGCGTGACCAGCCGGCTGGACCCCCGAGCCTCCCTCCTGGGCCTGGGAGGCCATGGGGTGGCCACCTGCCACCAGATCGCTTCCCAGGCAAATCGCCCAGAGGGTCAGTGGGAGCTGTGGCCAGCCTGAAAACTGCCCTCAGCCCCTCACCCAGGCTTGCTACACCCCCTGGGGTGAGGGTTCCCACAGGGGAGGTTGGCCAGCCTGCAAACAGACATTAGCCCCTCACCCAGGCTGGCCAGGCACACCAGCAGGTGGACATCCCCAGAGGGCTCCCAGACTGCGAGAGGGCACAGGTCGGGCTGAGGAACCCCCCCCACCCCACCAGTGCACAAATTTTTGTGCACCGGGCCCCTAGTTATATTACTAATTGCAATCAAGACTTTGTTGATAGAAAGGGGCCCTGGATCTCTGGCTTTGGGAGGGGCCACCCTGACAGGACTTACCACAGGACTTGTAGGGGCAGCAGCGGTCTGGGCTCCACACCTCCACCAGGGCAGTGCCCATGCCACACTGCACTTGGGGGCAGCGGAAGTTCTCACACACTGCACAGAGGGGAGGCAGGGCACACATCAGAAATGCAATATTGGCTAAGGAGGGAGTACCTCCAGCTTCTCCTTGCCCACCACCCCCGCCCTCCCCCCCCCGGTTTCCTCAGACACCCTCCTGGGCTGGAGTCCAGGGGAGAAGTCTGGGATCCCAGAGTGGCCCTGTAGAACTACCTTGGGAGGCCCTACTTCTGCTCCGGGAGGCATTACGATGTGGCAATGGCAGAACCTTAAGGTCACTCAACTGGGCCTCCCCCTCCGGGTTCTGTGTCACCCTGAGAGGAGTGATCAGAGGGGAGCCAGTGACCAGGATAAGCTCCACTGACCAGTGCGGTTCCCTCTGGAGGAGGGCAGCCCCTTCCCCCCAGTGGACATCACCCCTTGCCGCCGCCCGAGCTGCTCTGCTTCAGCCACACTCCAGGCTCACACTCCCCTCCTCCTGTTATTCAGGCAGGGCCCTCTTAGCAGAGGGTTCCTCGCCACGCTCACGCATCGAGAGAGCAAGACAGAGTGGGGGAATCTCTAGGCTCAACTCTTTTGATGGGGAGGAGAGATACAAAGATCAACGCTGAGGGGGAAAGACCGTAAGACTTGATAGATTTACTAAAAAAAAATAAAATGAATTGGCCCTGGCTGGCTTGGCTCCGTGGATAGAGCATCAGCCTGTGGACTGAAGAGTCCCAGGTTCGATTCCGGTCAAGGGCATGTACCTTGGTTGCAGGCACATCCCCAGTGGGGGTGTGCAGGAGGCAGCTGATCGATGTTTCTCTCTCATAGATGTTTCTAACTCTCTATCCCTCTCCCTTCCTCTCTGTAAAAAATCAATAAAATATATTTTTAAAAAATGAATTGGCACAGGTAAGTGTTGTCAACCCGTGTTTCACAAAAGTATGAAGCGGAGAGGAAGAAGGACATCGTACAGCGTCAAAGTAACGGGTTACTTTGTGGTTGTAAGAGGAAGCATATAAATGTCAGATGGAGGACTGTGACAGTCCCCACCCTAATCCCGGGCCGATGTTCCCATCAGGTACAGGGAATCAGCCACACGGCACGTGTCTCCTGGTGGGATGTACTACGAAGGTCGTGCGCTCTCCTGTTAGAAAACGTTTTAGTTGAATCCTCTAAGTCTTAGGTCCTAACTTCCGGTTTACAGGAAGTGCGCAGACTAGAGAAGCAAGAGGAGCAACCCAGACAGTTGGGACTTGCTGCAGGACCACAGCCTGGCCCTACAATGTAGCGTCACACAGAAAAAGGAGCTGTGCTAGATTCAAGGATGTTTAAGAGACGTAAGATTAGTGTGTGGTCCTGGACTGGATCTTGGGTTGGACAAGCCAGGAGAATTGTGGACTGGGTACGAGGTAACTTAAAAATGTTATTAACGTGGAAAGGCGAAGGCCACATGTTCACAGCTGGTTAAAGAGGAGTGTGTCCAGGTGACGTCCTTTGGGTAAAGCACACACACATAAAGGCATGGAGAATATCTCGAGGATACGGATGGAAATGCTGACAGTAGGCTACCCGGGAGGCAGGAAGACAGTGTTTTCACTTGGATTTTGTACTTTCTACGAGGCAGATATAGGGCTTTTGTAATGAAAGCATGATGAAGACTGGAACAGGGTAATAACATCCGTGTCCTGGGAAGGGGGCTCTGTGAAGGGCCCAGTGGCACATACAGGACCCAGGAGCCCCTTCTGGCCGGGGCCCATGTCCCGCCGGGACTCACCACACTGGTACAGAGGGCAGCAGAGCTCCGTGGTGTTGCTGTCCACAGTGAGCGCCTCCCCCTCCTGACACTCGGGGATCGGATCTGGACAGTCGCCACAGGCTGAGGGGAGAGGGGCACTGCGGTCACAGGCAGACCCCCCTTGTTGGGGGGGGGGTTGGGAGAGGACAGGTGGCTAAGTGGGGACACCTTGATAATTCAGGTGGGACAGGGCTAGACTAAGAGCAGTGGTTCATGGTCCCCCGTGGCCTTTCCTGGAGTCAGGACGCAGACGTTCTCCCTGTGTCCACCTAAGTCTTATGCTGAGTGAGCAGCGACTTCCTCGTGCTCAGTCATCCGCAGGGGATCCTTTTCCTCTTTCTCCTACATGTCTCTCTGGACAGGGACCTCACCTTCTCCTGTGCCCACCCCACCTGTGACCCCCAATCTTTCCTCCCCACCCCCAAGGAAGCTGGGGTGCAGAAGGGGTGTGCACGCTGACGTCTGGTGGCTTATCCACTCACCGCAGAAGTAGTAGGTGCAGCACGAATCCCCCAGGCGGCCGGCGATCAGGATCTGGTCCTGGCGGCAGCTGGGGATCATCTCGGCCTCACACTGGTCTGGGTCACACTCTGGGGGAAAAACAGAATCGAGGAGCTGGGAGCAGACCCTGCCTGGCCACACCAGGTCACCCGCCCTGACTCTGCCCTAATCTCCAGCCAGAACCCAATCCCAAAAGCTGTCCTTGCTCCCCTACCCCAGCTGCAGGCTCCCACCTCCCCCGGGTGGTCTGTATCCCATTCTCCCAGCCCCCGACCTCTCACCACAGCTGTAGCTGGGGCAGCAGGATTCCTCCTGGAAGTGGGTGATGAGTCGGTGGCCTGGGCGGCAGGTGGGGGCAAGGCCCTCACATAGGGTCTGGTTACACACTGGCCCGGGGGCCACAGGGCCTGTCACCTGGGGGCCAGGACTTCTCCCAGCCTCCAGAGGTGCCCAGGCCCTGGACACCTGGTCCCCATGACACCTCCCAGCCCCCAGGTCCCTCGTTCCTAGGAGGAGCCTCTGAAAGTCACACAGGTGGTGACTGGGACAAAAGAGCAATAATAGTTAACATCCAACCCAATGGACCGCATGCCAGTGGCTGTTCTGGATCAGTATTAACACCTGTAATTCTCACAACAACCCGGAAGGTGGGTACTATCAGCTTCCTGTTACAGGAGAATCGATTGCAGCACAGGAGATGTTAAATGATCTGCCAGTGTCCTGAGGCTGCCAGCTGATAGAGGAAGAGTCCATTGGCGGCCTGGCTCCAGAGCCTGTGCCTTTAAGCCCTGCCCACCCTAAGGTATGGCTCCTGTCCCCCGGCAGGGCTCTCCCCCTCCCCCCAATTCCCCCACCAAACACAAGACACTTTCACTTTCCCAGCCTGGTGCTATCCATCAGGGTCAGAGCTGGAGCCTTTCAACTGTCTTAGAGTCAAGGCCCAGGGAAGTGAACAGTGGGACTCACCACAAACAGCCCCCAGGCAGCATGGATCCTCTGTGGGCCGGAGCAGGGCCACCTCCCCAAAGCGGGGACAGGTCTCAGGGCGGGGGCCCGGGCAGTCCAGGTCCACTGGGACGATGGTGTCCTGAGCTTGGCACTGGTGCTGGCAGCATCCGCTGAGGGAGCTGTTCCAGGTCTCCCCTAGGGCCCGTGGCACCCCTGTGCTGTCCGTACAGGCTACAGTGGGGGTGTGGGGGGCACAGGGGACTCAGGAGAGACCCAGACTGTCCCAGGTTAGACCCTCCCTGGGACAACAATCAGCCCAAAGCAGACCTGGAAGGATACAAGCCATGGGTGCAGAGGGTGAAGGAGGGCCTAGGGCGAAGCCAGCTTGGAGGGTCCCACCCCGGGAGGGCAGGAACCTACCGCACTTCTCCTCAGGGATGCAGAGCGCCGAGTGGCGGCGGTGCAAGATGGTGCCCTCAGAGCAGACGCAGCCCTCGCCCAGCACCTGGCACTGCTCCGGGTCCAGTGGGCCCAGCAACCCATCCTGGCACGACTCGGGAGGCTCACAGGCGGCCACACAGGCCTGATACGTGGAGTCGCTGGAGCACAGGAAAGCTGCAGGGACACAGTGGGCGTTAGTGAGCATCATCTGCGTTCCTCTAGACCAGGAGTCAGCAAATCAAGTTTTACTGAAGCACAGCCATGTCCATTCATTTACTGCTGAATGCGGCTGCCTGTGTACTACGGGGCAGAGCAGAGTGGTTGTGCAGAGGCCATACCGCCCCCAAAGCCTCAAATATTTTTATCTGGCCCTTCACAGAAAACATTCCAACCCTTGTTCTAGGTCAGTGTTTTCAAACTCTGACTGTAAAAACTAGATTTTACATTGCAGTCCAATAGAACGGTGGTCTGCCCTGTCCGGGTTGGCCTAGTGGATAGAGCATCGGCCTACGGACTGAAGAGTCCCAGGCTTGATTCCCAGTCAGGGCACATGCCTGGGTTGCGGGGCATCCCCAGCAGAGTGTGTGTAGCTGATCAATGATTCTCTCTCATCATTGATGTTTCTATCTTTCTCTCCCTCTTCCTTCGTCTCTGAAATATATATATATATTTAAAGAAAGAAGAGTGGCCCTCAAACCAAACCAAAGAATCGCCGGGAGTTTCTGAACTGCTATTATCAGGGCCCCACCCCAGACCAATGGAATCAGAGTCTCTGATTGTGGGGCCCAAGCATCATTACTTTTTGAAGTTCGCTGGGCAATTTCAAAGGGCGGCCCGAATTGAGCATCACTGATACAGAGCAACAAAAAAACTTGCTCATGAGATAATACTTAATTTTCCTAGTATCTTCTCTTCTATTGCATTTTTCAAATGCTGGCGCTGACCCCAAAAGTTGATTTCATACCCACTGAGTTTGAAAACCATATTCTGGGTGGCACTGTCTTTTCATTTATCTGTCACATGAAAAGTGTGGCTTCCTGTGAGCCACTTCCTGCCTGTCTGGGTGTGTGCAAACTACTTGAGGCCGACCAGGGCAAAGCTAATGGGGGTGGGACAGTGTGGATCTCAATTCTCTTTAAGGAAGGAGGGGAGAGACGGAAAGAAGAGAACGATGACCAACAGTGAAGAGAAAGGAATGAAATGTGCCGGACATAACCAGGTGACGGGCTAGTGTGAAGCACTCTGAACACGGCATCTCATGCCATCTTCAAACCAGCCCTAGAGGAGCTATTATTCCTGTCCCCATTTTACAGATGAGGCAAGGAGACTCAGAGAAATCAAATAATAAATAAGATGTACTTGACCTGGTCATGTGAATTAGAACAAAAATAAATTTAATTTGCTAAAACATGTAGAGATTTATTTATAAAGTATACAGACATTTATTAATCAATGCAATTGAATGGGTAATTAAATCTGGAAAGCCTCGACTTGGACTCAGGTCTGTAAAAGTATTTCCCACTCTAACTGTGGGAGCAAAGGAGCCATGGAGGAGATGCCTGCCCCCGCCCGGCCACCAACTCACGGCAGTAGTCAGAGCGGCGCCACTCGATGCACACGTGGAACTTGTGGCACATGGCCACGTACACAGTCAGTGCCACGCAGGGCTGCTGCACGTACTTGGTGTCTCGGATCCACAGCTCACAGAATGACTCTGGAGAGACCTGGGCACACGTGTCAGACAGTGCTGCTTCCCTGAATTCCCCACATCCCAGGGCTCAGCTCTCCCTAGCCCTGCCTGGGGGCAACAATGAGCCTCTATAGACACCCAATCTCATCCCAAATGAGACCTCTGGGGAGCTCACCTAGATCTGCCCCTCCCTTCCTGGCCATTCCCAGCCAAGGGGGTCCCTCCACTCTGAACCCAGTTGGCACATACAAAGCTGTGGCAGGCGCTGAAGGTGCGGTTGGACACCATGCGAATGCAGGGAGAACAGTCAGCCGTGGCACAGCTGTCTGGGCGGAAGCGGGTCTGGCCCACGGACGTCAGGGAACTGGGCACCTGCCAGCTGTCCAGAAAGGAGGCAGGGTCCTCGTCCTCACCCACCACAGAACCATCCTCCAGTGTGAGGTCATTGGCTGCATCCCCATCGCAGATGCCTGAAGGGGGCGGAATTGTCCAACAGCCACAATGATCACCACACTCCCAGGTCCTCAGCTGTCACTTTGCATATTCCTCAAAACAAGTCTTTGAGGCTGGTATTAGTATTATCCCATTTTATAGGTGAGGAAAATGAAGCACAGAGAACTAAGAAACCTGCTGTGTAAGAAAATATCTTTGTTCTAAATACCGTATTTTCCAGCGTATAAGACGACTTTTTAACCCAGGAAAATCTTCTCAAAAGTCATCTTATATGCCAGAAAATATGATACATGACCAAGTATTTAAAGATACAAAAATATTTTCAAATGGTGCAGGAAAAAAATCATATATATATATATATATATATATATATATATGTAAATTGCATATGCACAGAAATGTGCATTGATACAAATATACACACACATAAAAACAGAAGTTTCATCAAACAGGAGGTTTGCCTTTTTTGCCTCCTGTTCTGCCCCCAGTGACTGGTACCTGGTAACTATATGTTGCACCAATGACAGAATAATCAGGAAGCAAACTGACATGTGTTAGTCCACGTGTAGAGGGCATTTTGAATACAGGGGCGTGAGTGTGAATGAGCAAAACGGGAGCAGACTTATGGATGGAGGCCATAAGTATGTGTGTGTATAAGGATCCCTATGTCATCCATCACCATAATCGGGGCAGTCTGCCAAGAGTCCTCTGCCCCTTCAAGGAGTAGCAGTCCACGCTCGGATTCCTCCTGAATCCAAGTTTGCTTATCAAAATACACTGGTCCCTTAGGGCATGTGCTAAGGGCAGTCATGCTGTGGTCTAAGAACACTAGTTCTGTGTGTGTGGCAGCTCTGCTGTGTGATCTTAAGCAAGCCACTTAACCTCTCTGAGCCCCCTTTCTTTTTTAGTTCAATGACCACCTCTCAGGGCTATTGTGTGGATGACCTGGAATAAGTGCGATCGGAGCGTGGCAGTGCTTGTGAAGTGTTCAGGCACATGCAGGCTGGAAGGATTATCTGGTATTAGGGAGCCACCAGGGAATCTGACAGACAATCCTGCCTGAAGCGACAACTGGCCGAGGCCAGAGCCATCTCCCTGCTGGCAGCTTCAGTTCCAGAATAGAAGACATTAGGGACATTGGGTCTCTCTGCCTGGCAGCTCTCCTGATCCCCACTCTCGCCTGACACTTTGTCCCAGCCTTCCCTAATACAGGGGAACCTGTGGCTGGGTGGAGCCAGGAAGCATCCCCCGCCCCCAGCTGGGTCCCACCTCACCGCACAGGCCACGGCCCTGGGCCTCGCTGGCTTTGCTGGCCTCCAGGATCATGAGTCCTGAGCTGTGGAGCCACTGGATCAGGATGTGTGACGGCGTCCGGATTATGTACATGTGGCCTGTGTCCTCAATTCTGAACCCATACCTGCTCACGGGGGGCCTTACAGGCTGTGAGTCCACTGTCACCTTAAAGGGGGGATGGGTTGTACTGAATGTGAGCAAGCTTGTTCATTTATCCATCCATCCATCCATCCGTCCATCCGTCCATCCATCCATCCATCCATCCGTCCATCCGTCCATCCATCCATCCATCCGTCCATCCGTCCGTCCGTCCATCCGTCCATCTGTCCATCCGTCCATCCATCCATCCGTCCCTCCAATTATCCAACAGTTATTAAGCACCCTCTATGTGACAGGCTCTGTTTCAGGCACCGGCAGCCAGGACACAGCCCGAGGTGCACAGAAGAGTTGCGTGGAGGTTTTATGAGCACACAATGAAGCCAGAAGTGCAACATCTGGAAGCAGGCCACCTCTCTGCACAAATTAGCACAAATTCTGGGTCCCTTTAATCCAGTGGTTCTCAACCTTCTGGCCCTTTAAATATAGTTCCTCATGTGGTGACCCCCAACCATAAAATTATTTTCGTTGCTACTTCATCACTGTAATGTTGCTACTGTTATGAATCGTAATGTAAATATCTGACATGCAGGATGGTCTTAGGCGACCCCTGTGAAAGGGTCGTTCGACCACCAAAGGGGTTGCGACCCACAGGTTGAGAACCACTGGGATGATCATTCTCTTCTTTCCTGCTTCTGCTCAAATAATTTCTTCTGGGAGATCTTCCCCAACCCCCCAGCCTCTGGTCGGGCACTCCTCTCTAGGGTCTCCCCATCTCTGTGCTGACCACTAAGGCAGAATCCTTCAGAGCAAAAGTGCAGAAGTCAGATATTTAATCACAGTCACTGACGGTCAGTTTCTTGCCACTTTAACTTCCTCTCTGTCACAGTATTTCTCCCGGGACTCTTCCTTGCTTGATAGCAAGGTGGCCAAAGTATTCTAATTAAAACCCCTTCCAAATATACTTAATTTTGCATTTTTTTTTTCTTAAAGTTGTCCTTCCCCACCCCAGTTCCCAACCATGAATAAGCCTTAGGCCTCTCCACTGACTGCTGCCCAGACCCGGAGGACTGGCTCTCTGATGCACTCACCTTTCGGTTGAAGCGATCAATGGTGACCTGATGAGCCAGGTGAGTCACATTCAGCATCACCAGACAAAACGGGGGCCAATTCAGGTGCCCCTGCAGAGACATCCCAGCCCCCGTCAACCGAACAGCTTGGAACCCAGTCCTGCCTCCTGTCCTGGTGAGCAAGTGTGAGCACCCTCTGCCCCGGCCCTGACTCCCTCTCAACAACATGCCAGCGGCACCACTGGGGCTTTGCCCCATACAACATTTTGGCTCTACCTGACCTCATGCAAGCTCAGCCACAAAGAACCCTGCCTCCTCCACCTGGCTCAGGGGGCATCCTAGGTGGGGATTCCCTGCAGCTGGCACCCTTGACCAGGCCACAGCCCTGGAATGGCATCCCAGATCCTATGCACATGCCTAGGAAGCTGGGACAAGCTGGGGGTGGCACAGGCCCCCGGAAAGGCCAGGATGTGGCAGACTCCACTGACTCTTTCCCGACATGCCCATTTCAGGAGAGCCCTGGGAGGCAGGCGGAGCTTCCGCATCTGTCCTCACTGCCTCAAAACCCAACTCACTGCTAATCCCCCTCCAGGCCTAGTCATAGCCCCAAGTGCGATAGAAAGAAGCAAGCAGTCACCAGGTTGGCACTTTTGCAGTCGAGGACGTGGACGGTGACCATTTCATCTGGACTCTGGCTGAGGGTGTAGACGGCCTCCTTGAACAGGGCTGCATGGCTGCCATCGAAGGTCACAAAGCTCAGATCAGGGAAGATGGAGCATCGGCCTGCAGGAGGGCAGGGGACAAGAAGAATAAACAGGTGCCTTCAAGGCCAAGGCTGTGTAGGAACACGGAGCAGGTGCCTGGGCCTTTTTCTGGGTGATGCAGAGGCCCTGGGGGCTGGAGGTTGCAAGGGTAGGACATCTTCCAGGTCAAGGGTCGCACTGAGACAAGAGGCCCCACAGCAGGTCATATTCAGGTCAGGGTTACCCGAAGGCTAGGGAGCACCAGGTCAGAGGTAGAAATCAGGCTGGAGCAGAGGTACAGGAGGACACAGTATGAGGACCCCAGGACTCACAGGCACATTCCCAGAAGGGGCAGCAGCGGTCCCCGCCCACTCTCACTGAGAGGCCCAAGACCCCACAGTGAAGGGGTGCAGCACCCTGGGGACAGTGCTGAGTCAGGTTCACCCGGATCAGCTCGCCCTCCAGGCAGATGTGGCGGATGCAGTCCTCCTCCGCAATCGGCTGGGCACAGGGCGAAGGGACGTGTGAGGACCCAGGCTAGAAGCCCCAGCCACTCACCCCCAGCCCACCCAGCCTGAAGCCGCGAGGCCCGGAATCCTTTCAGATGCAGGTTCTAGCAGGAAGAGACCTTGAGGTAAACCTACTAGGGAATGGAGCCCTCATTCTCCATCTACCCAACCCATCGGGGGCCTGGGACTGGGCTACGAATGAGATTAGGGGTCAGAGGACTGACTCCCCAAATCTCTGCATATTTGCCTGATCTGTGCTGAGATCCCCAGGTACACAGATGAGCAGAGACACTAGCTCAGACTCACAGAAGCCCAAGCACCCCGCCCACATACATCCTACCTACCTACCTACCTATCTACCTATCTACCATCTATCCATCCATCTCACAAATGCAGCCTCTCAGCACCATGTATCACACATACAGGTATCTGAATGTTCAGAGCCTCACATTCATGAACACAAGCGTGTGCACACAATTCCATGCAGGCACCCAGACACAAACATGCACACTGACATACCCATGTTGTTACAGCTGGACATCACACCAAAGCCATCCAATTAGCCGCTGCAGCCCCAGTGGGGCACAGTGTGACCCTGCTATGGTATCAGGGGCCCAGGGGACCCTGGAGAACTTCTCAGGCTCCAGGAGCATATGGAAGGGGTGAAGGCAGTGACTAAACCCCATAGTGTAGCCCAGCCGCTGGTGAAGAAGCTGCTACAGGACTTGCTCCTAGCCCAGGAGTGTGAGTGTGGTGGTGCCCAAGCCCAGGGGCATGGGAGGAGGGAAGGCATGCAAGGTCCATATACAGGAGGCCAGAAACCTGACAAGTCACTCACGACACACATGGCAGATGCGTTGGCCTCCGTGGTGGTTGCCAAGGCCACGGCTGAACCCTCAGAGACGCCCTGCACTGGGGCCGAGCGCCCAGACTGCTCCGTGGTGGCCTCTCGCACTGGCTCTGCGGGGGGCCGAGGTCCTGCCGAGGTTCCATGGGCCTCAGGGAGTTGAGGGAGCAGAACCAGAGAGCTCTCTTGAGAGGCGGTCCTGGCCGAGACAGGGCTCAGGGGATGGGATGTGGGCACCAGTGGCCCTGTGCTGGCCCAGGGATCCTTGGCCCCGGTCACCAAGGGAGCAAGAGTGTGGGCCACAGCAGGCGTGAACGCTGTGGGCCTCTCCTGGGCAGAGCCGTGCACCAAGGTGGGCAGAGACACCTGCTTGGACAGGATGGCCGTCTTCTCCGTGGTGCTCTTCCGTGGAGCAGCAGGTACTGTGGAGGCCACCCCCTCAGCCATAGTCACCACTGCAGAGGGTGGCGACGCGGCTCCCAGAAGCACGCCTGGAACTGTGCCTGCTGCCGGAGGGGTTGTGTGACTGGGTGGGCGCACCTGGGCTACCATCGCTGGGGTGAGAGGCCGTGCAGGACTGAGGGGCTGAGCAGATGGCGTCGTGGCCGTGGCGGGAGATGTGGCCTGTTGCTGGAGTGGAGGGGTGATGACAGGGCCCTCAGGACCAGGAGTGGCCACTGGGGCAGATGTGCCCACCTTGGCCAAGGGTAGGCTGGTGTCGGGGGGGAGGCCAGAGAGGAGCTGGGGGGGCCGAGTTGACTCCAGAGACATGAAGGGTGTGGCCCCCAACCCATGGGCAACTGTGGACAGGCCAGTGGCAGCCAGAGTCCCTGGGGGTGGCGCTGGAGGCCTGGTGGCCGTGGTGGTGTGCCTAGAGGGGTGGGGTGGGGCAGTGGGGAGTGGGCTGGGAAGTGAGGATGGCAGCAGGCCCGTGGGCTGGCCTGGTCCCAGGTGGACCTTGTCCGTGGGTGGCACCATCTCCACTCCCTGGGTCACCAGAGGGCTGATAGGAGCCTGTTCTGCTGCTGCCCCAGACTCAGCTGGGGGGCTGCTGGGACTGGGAATGGGCTGGGGGATGCCTGTCCTGTTCGTGACCTTCGTTACTGCAGGTGTCCGCCAAGTCTCGTGGGACTGTGAGGAAGTGGGGGGCCTGGAGGTCACTGCAGGGGAAGCCACAGGCCTGGAGGAGGGACCTGCAGGCAAGCCCATGCTCGGCAAGGCCTGCAGGGGTGTCGTTCTAACAGGCAAGGAGCCAGGGCCTGGGACCGTCACCGCTTTGGTCATGAGTGGGAAGCGAGGTGCTGGGGGTGACTGGGAGGAGACTGTAATGTTGGGGCTCCCTGCAAAGGTCATGGTTACCCTGGTCGTCTCCATGGCACCCAACCCCACGCTAGGTGTAGACATCTGCCGCAAATGGGGGAGGGATGAGGACCTTGGGGCGTGAGGGGTGGTTGGGAGGCTGGCGGTCACTCCCTTGCTGGCCGGGGCCCCTGTGGCATGGGCAGGGAGGTTAAATGCAGTGACCCCCAGGGGCTTTTGGGTGGGGACTGGAGGCAACGTTGGCCCCTCAGTGGCTGCCAGGGATGGGTTCAGGGCCATGGTGGGTGGGGCAGCTGGGGTGAATGCTGGCCTGTGGGAGGGGGCCCTGGGAGTGTCCTGTGGAAACTGTAGCTCCTGGTCCCTGGGGGTGGGCAGCTCTTGACTCGGAGGCAGGGTTTCATTGCCACGGGCCTCTGCGGGAACCAGAACTGCAGGCTCCACACCTGGGGCAGATGAGAGAAGAGGCTCAGATGGTGGGGTGACTGCTGCCCAGGGGTCACACTGTGCAGGGCTGGGTCAGATGGGCATCCTAGGTGAGTGGGGAAGACTGCTTCTCACGGCTGGTTAGGCTGCCTGACCAACTCCGGGCCTCTGCCACATGGATGACTCAGAGAAGCCAGCAGGTCTGGGCTCTGACACGTGACTCCAAGCCAGTCCCTCCCTTCCTCTGGGCCTCATTTTTCCCCTGTGAAATTGGGAGAGTGGGCTGGATGAGGTCTCAGCCTGCTCTCCAGTATTCTTCCGGAGGCCCCTCAGCTGACCTGGCCTGTCCAGGGACTTGGAAGGTCTGGGTATGACGGGTTTGTGAGACCCTGGGGTTTACAGCAAATCCAAGGGAGGGATGAGAAATGCAGGCCACTCACAGTCCTCCACATAGACGCATCTCTGTGTGACCTCATCCAGGACCTTGGGGGTGGGGCATGCTGGCACACAGCCTTCCACCCTGGGGGCAGAGCAGCGTGGGTTAGTGGTTGTGAGCGGGTCACCTCTTTTCACCTGCCTTGAGCACAGACCTCGTCCTTTCTTATGATGTGTGTGTACTCTTATCATGTACACACTCCCATGAACCTCTAAATCCTGTCACATATCACACAGAAGCACACATACCCCATCATGCACGCTGCACACTCTGGCCCTCAGACTGAGAGGGAAACACACAAACAAGGTCCAACTATGCACACACTGTGCACTCACTTGCATGTGGTCACATGTGCCTCTATTCAAGCACATTCTCACACACACCCCCATGCCCGCAGAACTCAAAAATATTCACACAGATATATATACGCATCCACACAGACCACTACAAACATCAGCATACACATGCCCATGCACACAGCTGCACCAACACCCAAACACACGCAGCTCAGACACATGTGTGCACATAGCTGTACAAGCCCAGGCACACCTTGTACACACAAACACACACAGGGCTCAGCTATATGCACCGTGTGCACAAACAGCTCTGCACATATGTCCAGATGAGGCATATTCATCTGGTACGCACCCCTCATACACACAGCACACATGTGTATATAAGCATATGTGAGTACACACAGACCTCAATATATACTTATGCCTCTGCTCACAGATGACATACAAACCCATTCCCACATATGTATGTTCTACATGCTAATGCGCATACCTTGATGCCATGCCATCTCACCTGGGCACGTCCTGGCAGCTGGCTGCCCTGGGGTCCCGGCAGGTTTGGAAGCAGGGGCTGGCACAGGCATCGTAGCGCCACTCGCAGATGGGGTAGGCAGCCCCCGATGGCTTGGCATCTGGAAAGTCAGCCACCCCAGAGTCTGAGGACGGGGCATCAGTGCCAGAGCACAGAGGCAATCCAGCTCAGCCCACGCCCGCCCAACCCACCTCTGGAAGAGACAAATGGACTCATGTGGGAAAAGTGGGGACAAATAAATAAAAGCCAACCTCAAGGGACACTGCTGCTGAGAGCTGGGGTCAGGGCCTGGAGGACCCTTGGAGTGGGGTCAGGGAACTTGGTGAAGAGCTGAGGAAGGGGGTGCTATGGAGCAGGCATTGGTGTGGGCTTTGAGGGGTGACGGAAGAGGAGGCTGTGATCCCTGATCTCTCCCTAAGGCGGCCGTCACCCTACCCCTCTGAGACCCTGGTGGTCAGGCTTGCCCTGCACCCCAGGACACAACCCCATCCTTCCTGCTCTGCCTCTGGCCAGGCCACTGCAGACCTCCAGGGAGCCAGGAGGCTTTCCCCTGAGGGTGGGGGATCCCCTCCCCTCTCAGCCAAGGCCATGTGGGGCATCTGGCCCCAGACAAGGGAGAGCTGTTCTTTACAAGCCCTACCCCCTGCGTTCCCAGAGGACTGGGTGCGTGGCGTTTGTCTGAGCACTGTCTTTGTTGCCCCTAGTAACTTGGGCTACTAATAATAACAACAGCTGACTCGAATAGCACCAAGTAGGATACTCAGCATTTCACACAAGGATGCACTCATTCATCCTCACAATAATCTTACGAAGCAGCATTATTATTATTCCCATTTTATAGACGAAGAAACTGAGGCACACAAGCTGCTGGGGAAATTAAACTCTCCCAGGGGAGAGTTCCTCATAAAAGGCTCTGTGACGAGTGCCTTGGCAAATGAATGGTCCTCAGAGGAAGTGTGTAGCCTCTGTGGGGCTTCAAGGCAGACAAGACCCCAGACCTGCCTGGCACACGTGGGGGTCTCTGCTCTTGGCCCCGGCCTGCAGCCCCTTGCTGACTTCCTAACCCCCGCACCGTGAGGAAACCTGCTTCCCAAGATCCTTGGGACCAGAACTGAGGACTTCACTACGAGCCAAACCCAGGGCAAAGCTCACAAAATACATCCAAGCGCCCACAGTAACCCTGAGGCAAACATCACTGTCGTTCAGATGAAGAAACAGTCAGGGAGGGGGGTTCTCCTCCAGCGTCAAGGACCCCGGTCAGCATTCGAACCCAAGGCAGCCTGGCTTCAGAGCCTGGGCTCACCGGCTCTGCCTCGGGGTCTTCCAGAAAGGGACACAGCCCTGCCATCATGGCCAGCGATGACTCTGTCCTGGGCGGGGTTCTTGGTGGACGGGCTAGAGGACTGCTGAATGCAAGCGAGAGCTGGCCCAGTGTGTGTGTGAGTGTGTGTGTGTGTGTGTGTGTGTGTGTGTGTGTGTGTGGTATGGGTGGGGGAGATAAGTGAACAGCCTGGCTGGAGACACACTTACACATGTGTGGGTTCATCCATATAGTGGGAGGTGCCCTCACAGGCATGAACACACATGCGCACATATGGAACAGAGAGTCCGGCCTAGAGCGGGTCCAAGCCGAGACGAAGTCTTTAGGGTCAGACAAACCCGGCAGGGGGACGGCAAAGCCCTGGGACCCTTTCCAGTCCTGGCCGGAAAGAACACGGTGCTGCTCAGGCCTCAGGGGGCAGGGAGGGGCTGCGGGCTCGCAGGCGGGCATGTGCCCCCATCAGCGTGAAACCTGAGCCAGAGAGCTGCGCAAGCAGCGCCACGATCACTCTCCCTGCGTTTCCACAAAGGCCGCCCTATTTTTAGACGTGTGACTGGCCTGTGGGCATAGGCAGGACCCAGGAAGCTGGCTGGGCCCCGAGCCACGCTGCCCACACTCCTCGGGCCACCAACACGGAGGTCAAGACACTTCCCGCCTCAGGGTTGCACCCACGTGGCCTCCTGGTGCCAGGAGAGTGAGGATTCCGTCTCTTGGGGGCACTTGGAAGGGGAATGAGGAGCAGGGCTGAGGGGCTGAGGGGCTGAGGGGCTGCGGGGATGGCAGGGAGGACACCTACCCAGAAGGCGGAAGAGGGTGCCCCGGCGGAAGGCCTCCGAGTGTTCATATGGCCGCAGGGCCAGCGTGGGGCCTGACACGTGAAGGAAAGAGCCAGGCTCCGCCAGGGACTCCAGGGCCACCAGGCCCGCCCGCCAGGTGCCCTGGTGCAGTGAGAAGGAGGCGTGGTGGTGGAAGGCATCGCTGCCCTGCCACTTGGCCAGTTCCAGAGACCTGTTGGCTGCGACGTGGAGGAAGAAGTTGGGTCTGTCCGCTGCCTCCAGGGATACCACATCCGGATCTGCGGAGAGCCAGAAGGTAAGGTCAATGCAGAGAGAGGTCCTGATGGGGGCAGACACCGGGCACCTGTCTGCACCCTCAGTGACACAGATGCGCTCGCACTCTGTGGAGACTGGGCCCTGCTCCTCCGTGCCTGCCCACCTCCCGCCTCCCCTCGGCCCACCTCCTCCGCCTGCTGGCTGCCCCTCTGTGCGCCTCCTCTTCCTCAGCGCAGGTGGAGGGTTAGAGAAGCCACCTACTACCAAACCTCGGGAGGTGAGCGACCTCCCCCCCGTCCTCCCCCCCCCCCCGTCCCCCTTCCTTCCACAAACACTTGAAGGATGCCCCCTGTGCCGGGTGCAATTCTAGATGCCAGGGACACAACAGTGAGCAGGCCAGACAGACACAGCCGCCCTGGTGGGGTTGTGTTTTATTGGTCACATCAGACGAGCTGGGCTTGGTGATTGGCTAAATTTCAGGGACCCCAGCTTGGTCCTGCTCCTCACAGAATCCCAGAGGGTCAGAGCTGGGGGAACTAGGGGACCCTGAGTCCAACCCCAGACAGGAACAGTGTCCCCGAGGGAAGGCACTTGCTCAGAGCCCGTTTCCCTACTCCTTTCTCCTACATCCGTAAGGACACATTTCTAAAGAGCGGGGCTCACTGCTGGCTGGATAGCCCCCCTCCCTGCCCAAGACATTCTCTGCTCTCCATTGTCCTCACCACAATCCTTCCCACCCCTCAAGACCCACCTCCTCCACGCAGCCACCCCAAATCTCACCTGGAAGGCACTTTCTCTTTTGCTGCCCAGTACCCTGTATATAGTATGGGGAGGGGAGGGGGAGCACAGGATGGAATGGGGGTGGGAGCCTGGGTCCTCACTGGGTCTGCACTCTGCCCCCAGCTGCTCATGAAACCCAGGCCTGACTGAGATGGAGGCTGGACTCCGGACTCAACTTCTTCCTCCCCAAAGTGACGCTCCCCAAGGCCAGGTCGCTCTGATGTTCTTCACATGCCCATAAAACCACTGGAAAAGCACCACCTCCCCTAGTGCAGACCCTACTGGACTGAAATAGTGAGTGGAGAACAGAAAACCCCTACTAACAGATGGCCTGTCCCATCTGGAAGGTTCTGAGACACCCTTCTTCACACCAGGCCACACAGACCTGGGGGTCAGCAGTGTCTGGGGAAGACGTATCCTTCTTGGGATGGTGCTTCTGGCTCTCCTGTGGCCACTGCTGGGTCCTCACTCCCAGGCCCCCTTGTACAGTGGTTCCTCTGGCACCTTCTACTGCACCTCCGGCTCACGCCACCATGAACATCACCCATTGCTGGAAACTCTGGCTGATTGCTATAATCATGTTGCATTCATCTCCCTCATGCACAGGCACACCATTTCTCTCTACTGATACTAGCGGCAAATATTTTAGCAGCCGATGGCCACGCCATTAGTCGCGTACTGACTTGTTTGGTGTGCGCAACAGAAAATATTTTGCTTTTGGAGAATGAGAAAAATAGGTGTATTTGCGTTATGCTTATTAATGTGTGCAGTTATTCAGTATCGTGGTAAGTTAATGTTTAAGAACACATTAATTTTTATTAAAATGTTCTATTCTTTTATGTCAACGAGGACTCCTTTATTTCAGCCCTTTGTATGCAGCGTGTCTCTATTGAAATAAACCTACGTTTCTGGGAAATTGAAGCTTTTGTTTCTTTGCGGCCCAATTAAACTTAAACCTTGTTTATTTGGCCTGTGTTAGCCTTTGAGTTTGACTTGCTTGGGTTAGAGCCTCAGACCCTTCCCTCCTCTGGCAATGCCCGCCCCCTCCCTGCCAAGGCGGCCTTACCGTGGGCCTTGGCTTTGTCCAGTGCAGCCGTCAGCAGGAAGTTCACAATGTCCCCCGGGGCCACGTCCTCTGCGCTCACCAGGACTATGGCACCGTCTGCTGCCTTCGTGGCCACGCGGGCACCACCAGCCCCCTGGCTGGCCAGCTGGTAGGGGCCCTTACCTAGTGCTGGAGAGAAAGGGCCAGTCAGGAGGCCTGCTTCCTCGGGACTTTGCCCACCTCCTGTCCCTTCCCTCACCTCAAGCTCTAGAGACCTTGATTTCCATGAGAAGGAAGGTCAGGAACTTGAGGCTGTCACCCTTGATGGGGACCAGCATAGCACCTGAGTAATTTCATAGGAAGCCTGGGAACAAGGTCACCTGTAGGGGTCATCTGGACCCCCCAATATCTCTCATAGACCTGTCCCCCTGCCTGAGACTCTACACCACCAGCCGCTGCTCTATTCAGGGTCCCTATCGGGAGGAGATAGCAGACCTGGTCTCTGCCCAGCCCAGCCTGAGGGATGACGGCTAGGAGCTTGGGCTCAGCACTCGTGTTGCCTTATTCCCAGCACGTGCCATTTTTGTGTCTCGTGGGTTCCTGCTTTACCAGTATAGGCTGGTTTCCTAGACAATTATAATAGCCTTGTAAGTGACCTCCCTGCCTCTGTTGTACTCCTCACCTCCGGGGCCTCCTCCCAAGTGCCTGAGTCACCTTCCTGACACACTCCCTGCTGGGACTCATCATTAGCTCCCATTGCTCTCAGGAGCAAATCCAAGAGCCCAGCTTGAACTTGGGGGCCTTTCATGCTCAGCCCCTGCCTCCCCATCCCTCCCACTCCCCACACACCGTTGCCCCTGCCACACTAAACTTCCCTTGCTGTTCCTTGAAAGAGCTTGCTGAGTTCTGCCTGTGTCTCCACTCATGCTGCCCCCTCCCGGCCCCTCAGCGTAGTCCTCCCATTCTGTGCCTGGCAAACGCCTCCTCATCTCTGGGCCCAGCTCAAATGCCACCTCCATGGCTAAGCTCTCCCTGCACTCCTCCTGCCACACACAAGCATCAGCCCTCCCTGCACCAGCAGCCCTTGGAGCACGACACAGCTCTCACAGCTCTAATGAGGGATCTCAGTCAGGGGTCCCTGTGTGTGTCCTCTCCTAGATGGGAGACAGGCAGTGCTGTGCCTATACACAGTTCATAGTCAGCCTCAAAAACAAACCCCCAGTGGGTAGTGTTTGCTGATTTCCACGCTGTGAACACTCCCACCAGTGGTCAGTTTCAAACTGACCTCCCACTGAATGCGGAGTTGGGGACACACAGTTGGTTCTAGAGAGCCGGTGTGGGCCAGCTCAGCCAGCGCCCTTTCCCCCCACCTCACCACCCCCTCACCCCGTGACAGCTCTCGTTGACCATCGACTCCCCAGCACCCGGCAAGGGCCTGGACCAGAGCAAGTGTGGGAGAAAAGCAGAGCCAGGAATGGACGGGTGGGTGGGTGGGGAGGTGGAGGATGCTAGAAACAGCCTGTCCTTTGCCAGTCACTGCTATCCAAAATGCCACAGAAGGCAGAAACTCTGCTCAGAGCTGTCTTGCTGAAATGTCTTGCCTGATGTCAGACAGACACCGCCTGTCCCAGGGACCACAGTTCTCCCATCACAGATTTACCCCTTTAGGGCTTAAAGGTGCTTGTCCATCAGGAGCCCTGAGGTGCCAACATTCAAGTGGGATGGCAGTTCCTGTGAATGACACTACACCTGGCCCAGCCCTCATCACTCGGACCCCCTAACCGGCATTGTTGTCTCTAATTGGTCCCCTATCATTTCTCCTTGCTGTACTCTTTCCAGGGAGATGATTTTCAACCCAAAATCTGAGAACGCAGGGAACTGGACAAGAGGACAGAGCCTGGAAGGGACGGGTGGGGGGGGGGGTTGGGGGGGGTGCATTGGAGGTCAAAGGTGAATGACATGAAGGGCCTGCTGAGCATCTAACTCTGCCAAGGTCTGACCTTGGCCCAGCTGGACAGAGATCTGTGCTGGAAACTACTCCTGGGCACCCTCCTCCCACTGCCCACTGACCCCAGTGATTAAATTGACTAATTGGCTCTAACACTGGACATTAGCCTCCCTGGGGTCTTCACTCTAGTTATGATCTGTGTTTTCACTCTGGTTAATGCAGAGGAGGGAGTGTATTCTGGGATCCTATGACCCTGGCTAAATATGATGACCAATCTGAAGGGCTGAGCCAGGCCATCCCGGGGAGAGCAGTTTGCATGTGCCGTTGCCAACTTAAAACTTCGGAGAACCCCTACAATGTCCCATGGGCCTGATGAGCTAGGTTAGGAGGGTCGTGAGGTGGCCCATGGGTTTTTACTTCCTAGTGGAGCTGCCCCAGTGAGCACCATCCCCAGGAAGCTGGCCTGGCCTGGGCTCCATGTAAGCTGCTGGCTACAGAGTTCTGGGGCATCCCTGGGTCCTGCACTGTCCGGGCTCTCTCTGCACGACAGGGTCCCTCCCCTGCCTCATGTCACAGCTCGTCCAGGGCCCGCAGGGCCTCAGGATGGATGCTGCTGCTGCTGTGGCATCATTTCAGGGCGGGCAATGCCCCGGCCATGAGGTTCCACTTGGGGAGGATGAGCTTACCTTTGTTAAAGAAGTCACAGTCGTATGCTGAAAGAGAGAGAGAACAGCCTTCTTAAGGAGCTGGAACAGACGGGCAGAGCCACGGCCCCAGCATCCCAGCTCTTCCTCCTTCCCCAACGGGCGGACCTGGCCTGCCTCCCCAACTCCACGATTCAGGCATGGGCATTGTTCAGATACCCTGAGCTGTAGGAAATACAATGGCTCCTCTCTGTGCCCTCCACACAAAGCTCAAAGCCGGCCCAGAGGAGGCACTGAGCATTTATAAAAAGAAGGAATGAGTGAATGAATGTTGGGAAGAAGGGTATGTTTTGTGTGGCCCCAAAGAGCAAGATTAGAATGAAGGGGTGGGAATTCCAATCGGAAATGTCGCGGAAGGTCCCAGAAGAAAGCAAGCACAGATAGAAGTCAGTCTGTCAAGAACCTTGGATGGAAAGAGACCAGGTGAGTCAAAGATCCAGGTTTCTTAGGTGCAGTTTCCACCAGGCTGTCACAAGCTCCTCTAAGCGCGTGCTCAGCGCGCCCTCTAGTGGCCCAATCTGGCAACACAGCCTTTTCCCCTGGCTCCTCAGCCACAGTCCTCAGTAGGTTGGAGTAAACTGGGGACCTTGAAAAGGGCACCTAAATCCAGGAGCAAGGCTATGAAGAGCCAGTTGGGTAGACCTGGGATAAGTGAGGAGGGGCTTCTCCATTCACAGGTGTGATGTGAAGAGAGCCACCAACTCCACTCCACAGCCTGAACCCCCTAATCAACACTACTGCTCTGCAGGTGTCAGAAGACTGATCTGCTGTGTTGCTCTGAGCAAGTACCTGCCTCTCCTCACCTGTGGATTAGAAAACTGAACTGAAACATTAGAAGATCTCTGAACCTCTGCTTTCAGGTGTGTACCAGGTTCATGGCAGGTCACCCAGGATTGTCAAGAGCTGGCTTTCTACAGTCAGGCCTGGGTTAACCCCCTCTCTCTTACAGGTCAGCTGTTCCCACTGGGACAAGTCACTTAGTGCCCTCCCCTCTAAGATGAGGCCACAGCTAGTCTCTGCCCCCTAGACTTGTGATGCTGGACTAGGGTAAGGCAAGGGCTCGCCGCAGTACAAAATTTAAGGAGGCATCAAAAATCTCAGTAATCCATTTCTATATATGTTCATCAACACTTTTTAAATTTCAAAATTAATGCAAAATACCCATGATGAATAAAATATCAAAATTTAAACATAAAGACATGATGAGTGACAGCACCTTGCCGAGTGATCCTGGAACCTGAGGCAAAAGGAAAACTCAGTAATACTAATCCTGTCATTCCTTCAAATGTTGATATTTTGTTCATCAAAGTTATTTTTTATATTCATTTTTATTTATTTATTTTTAAAAAATATATTTTATTGATTTTTCACAGAGTGGGATAGAGAGTTAGAAACATTAATGAGAGAGAAATATCGATCAGCTGCCTCCTGCACACTCCCTACTGGGGATGTGCTCACAACCAAGGTACATGCCCTTGACCAGAATCGAACCTGGGACCCTGGAGTCCATAGGCCAACGCTCTATCCAGTGAGCCAAACCAGTTAGGGCCATTTTTATTTTAAAAATATACTGTCACCCTATGACCTATGTTGTGTCCCACTGGGTGTCTTGCTTGCCTTGCCCTAGCCCTGGGCCTATGGATTAGCGAGCTAATGCGCAGAAGGCACAGGGCCTGGTGCACAGCAGGTCCTTGTTCAGTGTGGGTCCCCTTCTCCTTCCCGGAGGATTTCTATCAGAGAAGGAGAGGGAGCAGCAGACTGCAGGATGGCCCAGGGCATTGGTGGTGGAAGGGTCTCAGCGGAAAACAGGCAGAGAAAAGGGAAGCCAAAGGCCACTTCTGCTCCCCGCTCTTCCTGAGGTCATCCTGCCTGTAGCCCCAGGGCTCAGGACATGCCAGCACCCACGTCGCCATGAAGTATGACAGCAAACGCTAGAGCATGGTGCCAAGCGTTTTACACGTGCTACCTCATTTAAATCTCACAGCAGCCTGCCAGGTAGGTACAGTTCTCCAAACCCTCGATTACAGCTCATGCAAGCCATGTGCCCAGGTCCCCTGCTTGATGGAGCTTGAGTCTGAACCTAGAGAGTTCAGCCCCAAGGCCTGTGTAATAACCATAGCACTGCAAAGTGAGGCGTGCTTGCACCGGGAAGACCACTGTTATGCAGAAAGAAATAATCAATAATCAATAACTTAAATTTCTATGTATTTTTTCATTTTTTAAATATTTACTTTTTATCTATTTTGTGATATATAATAATATATGCGTGTGTGTGTACCTGTGTATGCATATGTGTGTGTGTTCAAAATATTTACTTGATAAGAGTGTGCAACCAAAAGTGTGTGCAGACCACAAGGCCCTAGGTATGCTGATGTCCTGGGCTGCCTCTGACAGCAGGTCTCAGCTGACAAAGGGCCTTCACATTCACTACCCATTTGACCCTCACAATAAACCTGGTGGGAGAAGCCTGTTCTTTTTCAGATGAGAACATTGAGCCCCAGGGAGGTTGGGGGCTTGAGGTCACACAGCTCACAAATGGCAGCTAGAAGGCTCCTGACTCCTCTAGCACAGTGGTTAAGAGCACAGATTACAGCCAGGCTCCCCCACTAACCTATGTGAACTTGAGCATCTTATTTAATCTCTCTCTCTAACCTGTTTATTCAACTCTAAAACAGGAATAAACAGTCCTCTTCATAGGGGAGTTGGTAAAGAATCTGTACTAATAAAAGTGTAATACGCTAATTAGCCTGGACAGCCAAACGACCTCCCAGACAACCTTCCAGACAAAGCTGGGGCTGTGAGGGCTGAGCCCCTTGCACAAATTTTGTGCACCACGCCTCTAGATAATGAATGACACACACAGAGCAGTTGGTGCCTGGCACAGAACAAGTACTCAATGAATGCTAGACAGCATGATGGTCCCTCCCCCTCCCCAGGCCTGCCCACAGAGGGCCCCACTCTCCCCCTCAGGTGATTGGACACTCACGGCAGAGACGTGGGGTCCGCCAGTCGATGGCCACCCCATGCTGGCAGCACTGGTGGGCATAGGTGGACACGCTGGCACAGAAGCACTCACAGTCACCGCCCCGGCTACACCCACATGTGTCCGTCAGGCAGTTTGAGTAAAACCAAGTGACATCAACCTAGAGGAGGTCAGAAGTAAGAGGTCAGAGGACCGACCCTGAATGTTTGCCTGGAAGCTTCTCAGCTGATGCCAATCAGCCTCAGGGAGCAGCAGAAACACGAAGGGCCCACAGGATGGTGTGAGCTGCCATGCAGGATCGGGGCCTAAGCCATCGGATCCCAGGGCTGGAGGTGGGGCTGAGGAGCAGACGTGGGTATGAACTGCCAGCCTGGACCAGAGGCAGCTGCGTTAGGGGCCTGGAGGCCGCGGAGCAGAGCTGAGGCCCAGCTCTCCTCTGTCTCCACTTGTGATGCCACAGCAGGAGGGTGTGGGGTCACTGTTCAGAAGAACTTCCTGCCGGGGGAAGAGCCAGGTGGAAATAGGCTCGAGAGGGCACCGTTCTGTTTGTCCTGCTGTCTGTCCTGGGTTGTCTGGGGAAACAGGACAGATGATTCATCCGAGCTGGAGGCAGGGGAACGGCAGCGATGGTCTCCCCTCCAGGCCTAAAGTGTCTCTCCTGAGGCATGATGTGGTTTGGGGTCTGAGAGCAGGAGGGATCCCGAGGAGAAGGGTGGGGTCAGGAGTGGCCTTGGCCGGGGTCCACTCACCACAGGGTGGCAGGTCTCAAACACCTCGCTGAGCAGGATGCTGCACTCCTTCTTGGCAAACGGTTCTCGGAGAGGGTTCAGGACACACGTGTCCCGGGCATCGAGGGTGTCTGGGCACTGTGGGCAAAGGCAGGGCTGTTGGCCTCCCTACCCTCCAAACGCCTGTTGCCAGATGTAGTCAGACAGACTCTTAGAGTGACGCCCTGATCCCACTTCCTGGGGTTCACGTCCTGTATAATCTCCTCCCCGAGAGAGTGGGCGGGGCCTAGAACTTGCTTTAAACCAATAGAAGACAGCAAAGGTGATGGACAGATGTGGTATGTGTTAGTGGTTGCATGACTGTTGCATTATTTGTAGAGTCCATCTTGCTGGAGTCTCTCTAGACAACAGGCAGCAAAAAACTGAAGCTCTCAGTTACCCGGTTGCAAAGAACTGAATGCTATCGGCTGCCACGTGAGTGGGCGAAGGAAAGCTCAGCCAAGTGGACAACTTGACTGCAGCCTGTGGTACCTGAGACAGCATCAGACAAGCCGTGCCCTGACTCCTCACCCACAGAAACAGATCATACGTGTAGATGGCTGACTGCAGTTTAGCCCGTGGGGCTGTTGTTGCACAGCTATAGATAACAGGATTTCCTGATGTCAGCTCACCCACTTCCCTCAGGCCTACATTTTCACTACAGCCTCCCCGGGGAAATGCCCAAGGCCAGTAGCAAGAGAGAAATAGCTGGTGGAAGGAGGGGAGCAGTAAAGGTTAGTCAATCCCTCAGCTTCTCCAGAATGAGAATGGGGCAGAGCACACTTTTCTGAGGCTGTAAGAACAGCCTTGTCCTGCCTTAGGATGACACTGAGCCCCGGGCCATGACTACCAGCTCTCCTGACCCCAGTCCACGTAGGCTCATCTCTGTCTGCTCCCCAGCAGAGAATTAAGGGCCTAAAACTACTCAATCCAGGAAAGGCGACTATGTACACTCAGCCCCACTCTCCACTGCTGCCCCATGGCAGACATAATAATCAGCTTTTCTTCCAACTGAGCCCGACACAGTCTTAGGTATCTCTCGACATAGCATCCCCGGCAGCCTCTTCTCGCAGATCAGAATTGTCGGATGAGGTGAAATCCATTCACCATACCTCTCCTGGCACAGCTCCTTCACAGAGGACCAGAGAGGATGGGACTTAAGGTTACCTGAGTCACTGGTGATCCAAGACAAGAATCCAGGTTCAGTGCTCACAGCCTGGCAGCCTCAGACACCCTCCTCATTCCTAATTGCTAATATCGTTCTCCCTTTTCAGAGGTCATCTCTCTGATATATTCGTCCTTCCAAATTTGTCCTATTCTTTAAGAACCACACTAGTTCTGCCACCATCAGGAAGCCTTCTCAAATTGCCTCAACCCACATGGGTCTCTCATAGCTTCTCCTCTGTGCCTCGCCTTCCTGCTAGGTGGTCATCTCTCCTAGGACAGAGACTGTCTCCTTCCTAGTCCCTTCCCTCCCCCCTCCCACCCCCCGGAGGCTGGTCCAGGGCAGATGTGCGCTGATTGGTGAGATGGGATGGTAGGTATTCTTGGGCCCTAGAATAGTCTGGGCTGGGGATGCAGCTCAGAGGCTGACAGAACAGTTGCAGGAGCCTCACCCCAGTGTCCCTTTTGCTTGACCTGGGCCAGGTACTCTCGTGCTGGCCAGGGCCCAGCTCAGGGAGGCTTTACCTCAACTGCAGCCCAGCTGCTGCCAAATTCCTGGGGGTTAGTTAACTCTAAGTTCTCCGGGGTCCTCATCTCATTGATGGTTTTTAAGTCAAAGTTCCCGCAGAGCCCCGCCAGCTGGCCCTGAAAGAAGAGAGGACACCATGTCAGTTGCAGGCTCACCAGGGGTGAGCCATGGGCAGGGAGTCACCAAGCCAGGAGTCTGTCATGAACCCAGAAGCAACTACTCTGGGTTGAAGAGGATGGAGAGGAGTAGGGGAAAGGTCAGAGGAGAAGGGGTGGGGAGGACAGGACAGAAGGCATGATGCTGCTGGCTCCCCCGTGAGCGTACAGCTCACCCACGGACACCCAGTGGCTCTGCTCAGCCCCAAGCAGGAGCAGATGGCTCCATGAGGGTCACTCGCCATGTGACTACCTGCCACTGTGGCCCAGCCTGGATGTGCACTGTGGTCCTCTGGTCCCATAGGAGGGTGATGTGCTCCCGTGGGAAATGCACCAGCGTGAAAAACCCTGCTCGCCACGTGTGGACCTCTTGCTTCTCATCCAGGAAGCTCTCAGGACTCTGAGGCAAAAGAGACGGTCGTTCCTGAGGCTAAAGTGTCCCCTAACACCTGGGGCAGCTGGGCCTGGCTATAGGTCACTGCCCAGCCCCAGGACCTCACCAACTCCTGTGCTTCCCTCACACCTTGACATTGACCTCTGTGTTCCTGACCCTGGCCAAGGTATTCAACCTGAGCTGCTGATTCCAGGGCTCCCAGGGAAACTGCTGTGGTAAAGAAACTAGTCCCTAGTCCTTTTCTGTCCTCAGCCCCTATTAACCTGCCAAGTGTCCCTACAACCTCCACCTGCACCAGGCCTTACGGGATTTCCTGAGTCGTCATCAAAGATGATGAGTGAGTTCCCAACGTTGATGGAAATAAATTTCCTGCAGATGATGCCAGAGCTGTAGCAGTTTACATTTTCTACAATCACAGAGAAGCTGAAATTTGATGTGCTCTGAGGAGAAAACAAATTAGTTTAGTGAAACCAGTGAGAGAAGAAGTCTGCTGAGAGGCACAGGGGTAGAGGGACACGAACTCTGAAGTGGTTTTCAACTCACTTCTACTTCTTATTAGCTGTGTGACTTTGGGCAACCTACTTCAGTTTTCTGAAGCTCAGTGTCCTTTTGTGGGGGCACCAGTGCAGTGTTTAGCATGTAATAATTCTCCCAAAAGTATTGATGAGTGAATGAATGGATGAATGGATGAATGAAAAATAGGATGGCAGGCGTGTGGGAGGAGGGACACTATCTCCCATATAGTGATAATGGTGGGTGGCAGTGTAAGCCTTTCTGGAGGGCAATTTATAGACATTAAACAATATTTTACATGTACATATTTCTTATAGCAATTTCACTTCTAAAAGTCTAGAGATACTTTCACTAAAGCACTCATTATGCACTTAAATATTGGCAACAGCCTAAATATCCATCAATGAGGAAATAATAAAACCAACTAGAGCATGTCCTCTCTGCAGAATTCAACAGGAAGAAGAAAGAAAAAAGTATGCAGTGACCACAGGAGAGATAGTGTTCGAGGTATACTGTTAAGTGGAAAAAAGAAAATTTGTAGAAACTTATCCATATAAACAAAACAAAACAAAATGTGTGTATGTGCGTGTGTATATGATGAAAAATGATCTTACAGGATTCATACCTGTTAGGAACAGGGAATAAGAACAGAAAATATATGAGGAGGAATATTTGTTTTTAATATGTGCTATTATATTATTTTAAATGTTAGTGAAGGGCTTATATTAGCTTTGAAATTTAAAAAATAAAATGGGGTCTGTGGAGCCCCATAGAAGGGACTCATTCCATAAAAGGTTTATTATTATACTAGAGGCTCAGTGCACGAAATTCGTGTGCGGGTATGTTCTCTAGGCCTGGCCTGTGATCAGGGCCATCTTCCCCAGCTGCCGGCCCTGTCCCTCACTGCCACCCATCCCCCGGTTCCCTGTTCACCACTGGGGCAGGGGGAGGGGCCGGTCGGAGCCTGCCGGCCAGGGGGAGGGACCAAGAGGTGGTCAGTGTGCCTCATAGCGACTGGTCAAGCCATCATTCTGGTTGTTTGGCCATACAGTCAATTTGCATATTACTCTTTTATATATATATAAAATGAAATAGACTGGCCCTTAACAAAACCAAGGTCTCCTGGTGTGTCTTTGGCACCCTCCCACCGACCCTGCTGGTACCCTTTCCTCCTGCTGGAGGGGATTCTGCTTCTACTGTTCCCCACCCCATCGTCATTCCTCTTCCTCCATTTGACTCCTTAAGCACCAACTTTCCAGTCAGGCTTCTTAGCTCAAACCTGACCCAGCTCTGCCACTGCCTGGCAGTGTGACCTTGGGAAACATACCTACCCTTTTGAAGCCCCAGTTGCTACATCTACTAGAATAACATGGGGTTGATAACGACCTCGTAGGGCTGCTGTCAGAATGAAGTAAAATAATCCACAAACAGTGCTCAATCGACCACCATGCACACAACAAAAGCTCAAAAAGCACTAGATCTTACTATAAACAGAACATGGGGACCCAATGGGGCAAGGTTATAATGGTGGGTGAACAGGCAGCAGAGCATTTTATGACTGGTGAGCTCTGTCCAGCCTCTGGCTTGCTCCTCGACATTTCTTTCCGCCTCTGCATAGCCGCACCCCAGGGCTTAGATCCCCCAACCACCCAATTAGCGTCACACTGGAGTCTGGAGCATCACCAAGCCCTGACAGGCCTGCAGCCTCAGCTACCCTGGGTCCCCCTGGAGCCAGCTGGGCAGGCGCATCCAGGAGCTCACCTTGACCAGGTGCACCTTGCATGCGCCCACGAAGTCAAACGGGAGCCCGTCAAACGTGCGGTAATGCCGGTCGCCGTAGGCAGTGCAGGTGGCGGCACAGGGATGGAGGGCACACTGGAAGGAGCCTTGCTGGCACACACTGAAACACATGCACCCGGACCAGCTGGCAGGGCACTCCCCACTCCCTTGAATATCCTTGACGGAGACATTGCCTACTGAGCTCTCGCTGTGTGCCCCCTGGGCCGGGGATCAACAGCCTCCCACAGGAGCCTGGAGGGCAGGATTGTGGGTCCCTCCTTTATGTTGGAGGTAACCAGCCTTGGAGCATGCATCTGTGCACACCTATATGTGCACACACTCATTAGGGTGAGAGTAAACTCTGAGTCTAGGAGACGCTCCTCAGCCTACAAGAGACAGGGTTCAGGAGAGCTGAGGGGCTCGGAAAGTCTCGTACAGAACACGTCATCTCTGAGACACGAGACCAGGGGTCAGTGCTCCGGGCCTGGCCCAAAGCCACTTTACCCAGGTCTTGTACCCAGCCTGACCCCCTTGGACAGTCACTGGAAAGTGATGTGGGACTAGGACAGGACATGGGTTCCACTGGGTGGGAGGCTCCATTGGAATGAGCTGGGGTCTCCTGATCCTGTCTCCTTTCCCTCCCCGTCTTAGCCCCACTTCCCTAGCTGATTTGGTTTGGTCATTGGCTAGAGAATGGCAGAAGTCAGGGCTTAGGGGCCCCTGAGCTGTCCCCCTGGCCCCTGGGGCGTGGCAGGGCTGCCTCCATCCTGCAGATTCACCGAAGGCTGGAGGAACACCAGGACTCCCGGAGCCCTGGAAAGCCCAGGCTGGAACCTCCGAGGCACCTGGCAGAGGTGGCCGCAGTAGAAGCTGCCCAGCCTGTGGAGAGGCCTCATGGGCTGTGAGAATGCATACGCTCACACACATATATAAACATACCTGTATACATACACAAATCCATAATTGTACATATTCACCAACATATTCAAGTTTATGAATGCCCACCTATTCATATACTAGTACATGCACTTGCATACACATTCATATATACACTCTATGGGTTTTGGATTTCTGCCCACCTTATGCATTTATATAAATATGCAAACACATCATCAAGTTTATAAATACGCGTGTATACATTTACATACATGTCTGAACAAATCACATTCCTGTAAATACTCACAAAAGCACCCTAAAATTCTTTCCATGCATACACTTGTATGTGGAGGCAAGACCCCTACAACATGAACACGGAAGGGGCATGCTAGATTGTGCTCATGATCCTGCATCCCATATCCACCCCCACCCCACCCCCAGTCAAAGCTAGAGTCTGGATGGGGCCCTCACTTACCAGGTATGGCAGGGAGACATGACCTGGTCCCCAGGGAAATACTCCTTCCCCTTCCAAGCACATGGGCACTCCTCTGGCAGGAAACATGCATCCCCGTGTCTGAGGAGGCTGCAGGGACACAGTAAACCGTTTGTCAGGAGAGCACCGTTCCCACTTCTGCCATCTGGGGAGGACCCCGGAACCACACGGACATCCTGGGCGGCTCTCGGCATTTACCCTAGAATAGACTGGCCACGTACCACTACATCCTACCCAGTGGGATTCAGAGGTGCCTTGGTAACTGGAAAAGCCAGGCACAGAGTTGGCCCAGCTCTGCCATTCCTCAGGAAGCAAGGCTAAGCCCTCCCAGCCATATCCCCCAACCGGGCTAGATGCTATGTGCCCCTCAGCACCAGCTGTAGACTAATAAACAGACAACATTGCTCATGGAGCAACCAGTAGACCTGGAGTAAAAGAAATGGTAAATGGAGTTTTTCAGAAAGATGGAACGCAGCTCCACGTGAAGGAATGAAAAGTTGAAAAAAACGGAAAATAGGCTGGTAAACATAAAAAATTATTTCTTAATTTCTTTAAGAGATAACAGCATTGAGAGCAAGATTCATGTCAATGGATTTTGGGATTTATAACATATAAAAGTAAAATGTGTGACAGTAATAAGCATGAGAAGGAAATAAATGAAAGTACATTGTTGCAAATATTCTACACAGAGTGGAAAATATTAATTTGTAGTAAACTGATAAATGAAAGATACATATAATCTCTAGAAACACCGCAAAAATGCTAAGTTATATAGTTTAAGATAAATAAAGGAGAATAAAATAGTATACTGGAAAATACTTAACCTAAAAGAAGGCAGAAGAATTAAAAAAAAACACAAAGAACAACAGAACAAACAGGTAATAAGTAGATGGTAGTATTGAATCTAGTCAAATTATATTAAATGCAAATGCATAAATCCTCCAATAAAAAGGGAGAAACTGTAACATCAGCTTAAAAAGCAACATACAATTATATTCTGTTTACAAAAGACACAACTGAAATATAAAGGCACAGATAAGGTAAAAGTAAATGGTGGGGGAAATACCAGTTATAAGAAAGACGGAATGGCTACATTAACATCAGACAAAGTAGACTTCAAGACAAGTAGCATTAACAGTAATAAAGAGGGCTATTTCATGACAATAAAAGAGTCAATTTATCAAGAGATCATAACAATCCTCAACAGCATGCACTAAGTAACAAAGCCTAAAGAACAAATAAACAAAAACACCAGAAGAAAAACTCACAGAACTAACAGGTGAAAGAGACAAATCCATAATCATAGTTGGAGAGTCCAACACTCCACTCCATTGATGATAGAATAGGCAAAAAGAGTCATCAGAGATGTAAAAGATTTGAACAAGTGTAATGATGTTCTCTACTTAATTGACAATTAAAGAACTTTCTATCCAATAATAGCAGAATGCACATTGTTTTCAAGCACACATGGAAAGCTCACCAAGATAACTATATTCATACTATAAAAATTTTTTGAAGACTTGAAATCATACAAAGAATATTTTCTAACCACCATGAAATTAAATTAGAAACCAGGAACGAACAGATATAAGGAAATCTCCAAATATTCCAAAATTTAGTAGCATTTCTAAATGAACCATGAATCAAAGAGGAAATTATAAAATATTACCAAAAAAATAAAAACACATTGTATCACAATTAGTAGAGTGCAGCTAAAACAGTGCTTACAGGGAAATTTTTAGCTTTAAATACTTATATTAGAAAATAAGAAGGAATTGCAATAAAATGTCTAAATTAGAAAATAAATCCAAATTAAATTCAAAGTAGTAAAAAGGAAATAATAAAGATAAGAGCAGAAGTAAAATAGAAAAGAGAAAATCAATAAAACCAGAACTTGGTTCTTGTAGATCAATAAAATTGGCAATGCTCTGGTTAGACTGGATAGTAAAGAACAAATCTCTCTATATAAAAGCCTACTTCAACTGGCCAGCCTATAGCTATGATGTGCACTGACCACCGGGGGCATCTCATCTGCCCAACACAGGAGCTGCTGAGCTGCTGTGACTTGGCAGCTGTGGCTCTTAGGTGACACACCCAGAACCAGAGAGGAGGGAGCCAGATTCCAAGGAGTGTCACCCTGGAACCGCCCCCTCTCAATCTGGGACCCTTTGGGGGATGTCGAAGAGCCAGTGCCAGCCTGATCCCCATAGGCCAGGCTGAGGGACCTCTAGTAAATACATAAAATCTTCGAACACCAATATCAGAAACAAAAAGGAGACAGCACTGCATTCCCTATAGATATTAAAAGGAAAATAAAGACAATATTTATACAGGATCAAGCCAATAAAGTTGACAACTTAGATGCAATGCACAATAAAAACATCAAATGCTTATGAATAAATTCAGTAACAAATGTGTAAAAACCTTTATGTGAAAACTGAAGCACGGCTGAGAGAGGTGAAGAAAAACCCCAGAGATGAACTGATAACACCATGTTTGTGCACTGGATGACTCATGGGTGTGACTGTGCCAGTTCTCCCCAAACTGATTGACAGATGTAACAAAATCCCAGAGGCTCTTTGGAAGAAATTAACAACCTGATCCTAAGTTTACATGGAAATACAAAGACCTAGAAGGGCCATAAAGACTTTGAAAAGCAACAAAGTTGGAGCACTATCGCTTTCTGACTTTAAGACTTCCTATCAAGCTTTAGAAATTAAGACAATGTGATACAGGCCTAAAGATAGAAAAATAGATCAATGGAACCACACAGAGTCCTGAAATAGACCCACATTTCTCAGTCCATTGATTTTTTTTTTTTACAAAGGTGCCAAAACAATTCAATAAAGAGAGGAAAGTCTTTTTTTTTTTATCTAGTGGCTAGAACCACTAGATAGCCATCAGAGAAAAAATGAAACTTGACTCCATTTTGCAACATATACAAAATATAATGATTTTAGACAGCTTATAGACCCAAATGTAAAAACTAAAATTATGAAGCTCCTAGAAAGAAACATAGGAGAATATCTTTGCAACCTTGGAGTTGGCAGAGATTTCTTAGAACACAGACAGCACTAACCCTGAAGAAAGAAATGACAAATTAGACATCGTCACAAGTTAAAACTTCTGCTCATCAGAAGTCTTTAGACATATGAAACACATTAAGTAAATACACATGCAAACCACAGACTGGAAGAAAATACCTGCAGTACATATGTCGGACACAGGGCTTCCATCGGGACACGTAAAGAACTTGTACAACTCAATTTTAAAAGTCGGCCAAATGAAAAATGGGCAAAAGACTTGAATGGACACTTCACAAAGGGAGATGTACAAAAAGCACGTGAAAAAGGACCCGTCGTGAGTCGTCAGGGAAATACAGATTAAAACTGTATGGAGTGAGGACTGTGTTCTCACTGAAATAACAAAAAATAAACCGTCGGAAAACACCAAGTGCTCGTGAGAAGGTGCTGCGGCCAGCGCTCGCCGGCAGGGAGCATGTACGATTACACCAGCGCCTTGGGAAATGATGTGGAAGTTTCTCATCTGGTTACACAGAAATCCATCCTGGGGCCCGATTCCATGCTGACCTGCTCATCCAAGAGAAAGACAGAGCAGCCTCATTCAAAATAGCCCCAAACTGGAAACAACCCCAAGGGCCATCAGCATTGGAGTGGAGAAGTGAGTTGCTGTGTATTCACACAATGGAATACTGCTGAGCAGAAAGTGTAGCCATGTGGATCAGCCTGGAAAACATATGCTGAGGAAAGGAGACCGGTGTCAGACTGTCTGAGTCCACGGCCCTGAACATCCGGAACAGCCAGAGTCCGCCTATGCTGAAATGAAGGCCCTGGTGAAGGGGGTGGGAGGAACCGCCTGGCGAAAGGCATAGGGCACATAAATTCAAAGTAGTAAAAAGGAAATAATAAAGATAAGAGCAGAAGTAAAATAGAAAACAGAAAATCAATAAAACCAGAACTTGGTTCTTGTAGAAGATCAATAAAATTGGCAATGCTCTGGTTAGACCTGGCGAAAGGCATAAAGTGACAGAAGCTTCTATACTTTGAGAGGGGTGTGGGTTACAGGACTTGTCAAAGCTCAGCACAGCTGTGTACAGTACTTAGAATCTGTGCATTTTATTACATATAAATGAAGCCTACATTTTTAAAAATTAAAAGGAAAAAAGAAACAGTGAGCCACCAAAGGCTGACTGGAACCTCCATATTGAAGGGGGGACCCACCGTTTTCTTGGGGAATCTCCCACACGCCAGTTTCTTCTGTTTGTTTGTTGTCTTTTGCCCCAGCCCATTATACAGAGAAGAATTCTCTGTCATCTCTGGCATGGGAGGCTACGGCTTTGACGCCACCGACCTGGGAACCAGGCTGGGGAAGCGGGCGGGGGACCCAGTAGGTCTTCCTTCCATCTCCCAGTTTTCACTCCATCTCTCTCTCATCCCTAAGATCAAAGCCTCGGACTTGGTTTCTCCAGAAACGCTTACCACCTCTCTCCTGCAGGGTGGCACCAGGGCCGGCTCAGGACCCCATCCCAGAGGTGGGGAAGGGGGCCAGTGGTCTACCTGCTCCTGTCTCCCTGCCCCCACCCACCTTCTGGGATTCCTGGAGCCTCCTGTCCTAAAGCTGTCAACAGGAAGTAGGTTGCTCTCCTGGGTGCCCAGGCATCAGCTGCCCACCCCTGCTCACAAGGTCAGTTTCCACACACCCAGCTCATTCCTCCTTCATTACCAGCCTGTCACTGCGACTGTGGGAGGAAGCGGGGGAAAGGCTTGTGCTTCATCCATTATGTTTTCCTTGAAGCCACCTTCCTAAGCCTCTGTTTGTTAATGTGTAAAAGGAAAATAATGACACCTTCCTCTCAAGGTC
>PVJC01003610.1:50693-69205 GCA_004026665.1 Murina feae
CGCCCCCGCCCCCCCCCGCCATCCATTGCTCCCTGGGGCCCTCTGCAGGCCTGCCTACATCCCCGAGCACCTGCTTCTCACCCACCACAGAGATGAGTAAGAAAACACTTGGAGCCTTGGCCTCTGTCCTCAAGGTGTCCTCAACCTGTGGAGCGCCCTTTCCTTATCTGTTAAAGGACCTTCTAGTTCCAAGGCCCCCTCGGAGGACAATTGCAAATGGATGGGATCCAAATGAAAGAAGACAACGCTGTCTGCTCACAGGAGTGCCTACTCTGTGCCACGATAAGATGAGGAACCTGAGGTTCAGGGGCTAACTCACCCAGGAGGTGGTGCGATAGTACGTCACCTGTGCTGGGCTGCCTAGGGGCCCAGGTCCCTTGCAATGGCACAGCCAGCCTCCGTGGCCCCTGCAGCGGCCAGGTCCTTTGCAGCAATACACAGCATCCTGAGATTCTTAGAAACACTATGGGGCGAGGCATGGGGGCGGAGGGGCCCAGAGGGTCCCCAACAGGGATCGTTAGGACAGTACTTGGACATCATTAGGAACCTTATTCCAAATACCAGGAGGACACTCCATAAGGCTAGGAAATGCTTTCCCTTTCTTTACCAGTTGAGATGGTCATAATTTCCCGTGGAGAAGCCCCCGTGGGAGGTGTGGGGGCTCCTCACGGGGCGTTTGATATGGTACATGAGCCTCTGGGGCAAATACCCCAGAGGTGATGGGGTTGAACACTGCAAAGGGGAAGAAGACGAGTCTTCATGGAGCACCGCTGAGCAGTGCCGGCTCCTCGCAGCCTCTGTCTCATTTAAACCTCACGAGAACCCTGCAGGGCGGATGCTATACCCTCAATTCACAGAGGAGCAACCCCAGGCTGAGAAAAACCACGTGATGTCACACAGCTAACGACAGACCTGAAGCCCTCAGACTGTGGTGCTCTTGGCACAGCGCCGGGACCTGGATTGACCTGTGAACGGCCTGGACCAGGGGAGGAGGATTTGGGTCCTTCCTGCTCAGACAGGTCCTGCCAGCAGCCAGCCGGGCCTTACAGACAAGAAAACGGATACCCGAGTGGCCGGGTCACTTGCCCAAGATCACCCAGCCCATTGGAAACCTTCCCATCCTCTCCTCCCCTTTGGAGCCTGGGGTTGCAAAGGGAACTCCACTCTGGCTTCTGAGCTCTTCTGCGTTAAATGAGTCCCAAGTGTTGGACAGGGCATTAGACCCTTGATGCTCAACATGTGGTCCCCAGACCAACAGCACAGCACCTCGAGGAGCTGGTTGGAAATGCAGAGTCTCTTGTGGAGATTCTTGAGCACATTAATATTTGAGGAGCACATCCATCCCTAGAGAACCCCAAAGCTCCTTCACGAGAGGGGTCTCGCTGAATCCTCCACTCCCCAGTCCCCTCCAGGAGGGAGCCCTCAACCCTCATTTTACAGACGAGGATTTGTTGGGAGAGGTCACATGATGAGTCACTGGCAGAACCGAGCCAAGTCTCCCATTCTAGTCCACCCTCCAAGTTCCACCTTCCCTCTGTGGCCTTGCCACCATGCTAGGCAGTGGCTGACCCTCCGCTCCTGACCCCAGAGGCCCTGGCTCTCCCTGTCCGGTGCACACAGGACAGTGCCACAGAGGCCTTCAGTGACAGACACACTTTGCAGGCTCCTCTGGGGCCTGGCAGCAGGTGGCAGTTGGCCGAGGATCCTGTGCAGGTTCTTGAGACCTGACGAAGCTTCTTGTGGATGCCCTTGCCTAGGAAGGGGCAGGCTCATCACCCACATTGTGACTTCTGTGTAGGGGACCAGGCCTTGGGCCTCATGGAGCCAGTACACTCTAACCAGTGGGCAGGCTTTAGAGTAAGCACCACGGGCTTTGAGTCGTGGCTGCCAGGGCAGACCATTTCCCTCCATCCTGCCCCGGCCTCAGTTTCTTCATCTGCAAAATGGGAATAATGATCCTTCCCTCCTTACTTTGAGGGATGACCTGAGATTGAATGGGATGGCAATATCAAAGTATTGCATAACCAGTAAAGCTCCAAATGACTACCTTTTCCCTTTCCCACCCTAGAAGTTCTGATCCCCCCCACCCCCTCACTTCCCTTGGCTGCCAGGCCTGGCCCACGACTCCTAGCTGACCACTGACCTCTACACAGGCTGAAGGACACAGCCCTGCAATGCCAAGTCATGGCACCATCTGTCTTCTCAGCCCAGACTTGAAGCAAGACCAGCATCAGGAATGAGAACTGGCAGTGCTGGGTACAGGGTCCCTGCAGCCACCTGTGTACAGAGCACCCACGGGCAACCCACAACATCCACCTCGTATGGATCTCACAGCTTTCATGCCACCTGAGGGACACTGGGTGGGCCTTGCTTTTGCGAGGATTATAGGGGCACCAGAGTGTCACCAGAGGGCTCTATGCAGACCTCTGATCAGGGAAAGAGGTTGGGAGCTGAAACAAGGGTTTACTCTCTCATGGCCTTGAACCCACTGGACCTCTAGAGCCTGCCACAGCCCACTCAGCGCTTCAACTTCAGTACCTTGTTTAATCCTCACAACAACCTACTGTGATGCTAGGTGTTACTATTATTCCCATTTCACAGCTGTAAAACCCAAGCCTCACAGAGGCCAGGCCCCTTCCTTATCCAAGGTTGCCTATTGGTAATAAGCAGGGACAGGTACTCTCCACCCCACACGCCCCTGCTCTCTCCCAGGCTCCTCACTGGCCATTATGTTGTCACAGGCCAGCCCGGGGCTAGCGTCTGCCTGCAAGGTTGTGTGAGGTTTTCCCGGACCCTCATCCCACCTCAGGGTCGCAGATTGGGAGACCATGGCAACAGAGACACCTACCCTTGGGGACACGCACAGCCTGAGAGGCAGGGGCCCCGGGCTGGCACGCTCAGGTTCAGCAGCTGCTGCTCACATGTCCTCTCTCTGCTCAGCTTGGGGTCTGTGTGCAGGTCGCTGCAGTTCACGAAGACCTGGCCGGCCGGGCAGGCAGCGGCTGAAAAGGAGAGGGTGGGTGCTGGAAGGAGCATGGGCATTCAGCAAGGTGCTTGGAACACCCAGGCCTGGGGGTGGGTCCTAGGCGGCAGGGTTGGCCAGGGAGATGAGGGGACCCAGCATCTGGGAGATGCCGGGCGAGACGGGGCCCCGATGCCTTTTGGTGCCCTGGTTACTTCTGGATGTTCCTTGGGTTCCCACATGCACATGCCACATGGAGAGGAGGGATGTGTGGTGTCCCACAGCAGGACAACCTCCTCAGCTACCAGCCCCAGCTACTGAACATGCCCTCCCGAACAGGCACTGGTCCCCGACTTCACATGCGTTTTCTTATTTACTCCTGCAACAGCTCTGTGAGGTAGTCTTACCCGCATGTCCCCATATAATGTAGAGAAACCACTTCTGCTTGCAAAAGGCATGATAGAGAGGAAGTGCCCCAGAGAGACGAGGAGAGGCGCCAAAAATAGGGTAGCCATGCAGTGAGGTGGGCGGCCAGAGGACTTTTAACAACAGGAAGCCAGTTCCCATTAACCCATTCCTGTGACATAAACCCATTCTCTCTCGCCAGGCCTTCATCAAGTTGGTTGTGCACACTCACACTTGTGTGCGTGATCTTCAGGAATCAATAAAAGGGAGCTGAGCTTCATGCCCAGCCTGGGATGGAGTGGAAAGAAAGGGATAGCCACAGGAGAGGAAAGTCCCAAAGAGGCAGAAATCCAAAGCCAGAGTGATCAAAGGAGAACCCTTTCAGGAATATACATGGAACATGGGGAGAACGCAGAAGTCTAGGTTACTTACAAAAAAGTTAACGAAGGCCCAGAGAGGTGAAGTGAGTTACCCCGACTGCACAGCTAGTGAGTGCTGGGCAGGATTGGACCCCAGGCTGCCTGGCTCTGGAGGCCCTGCTCTTTGCCACCTGCGATATGATTAGCCTCTGGTCCCCTCTGTGCTGATCTCCACCCTCAGTGTCCCCCTCTGCCCCAAGAGACCCTCCCTCAAGACCCTAGTCTCCGTTCTACCACCTCCAAGCCCCTCACAGGTTGACCCATCGCCAGGCCACCTCACTCCCATCTCTATGGCCTGGGAACGTCTCAAAGGCCCAGGCTGTCCTCATCTCTGTGACCCTCACGTCCAGCACTCGACTGGGCAGAGAGCCTGCTTCAGTAGATATGTGATGGCTCAGGCACAGGGGAAGCCCAGGGACCATCCAGACACCAGCTGGCCCCCCTGAGAGAGACAGTCTGAGACTCTCCTAGAGAAGCAGGAAGGACGGGCGTAGGGTGGGGCTGAGGCTGGGACAGGATTTCTGGACGCCACCCTCCAAGCTGGAGTCTTTCCCAAGAGGACAGGGCACATGGAAGTCTCAGTGTAGGGCAAGATTGGGGGTGGCCGCTCCCCGTCCTGATCTGTTTTTGAGCTCACTCACTTTCTATAACCCCATGGAAGAGCCCCCTCCCTTCCAGTCCCCATACCTGGGGCTCTGCTGTCACAGCTCATGACCCCATCTTTGCAGTGGCTGCAGAGGGAGAGAGAGAGAGAGGGGGAGGGAGGGAGGGAGGGAGGGAAGGAGGGAGAGGTGTGCTGGTCAGCTGACCCAGTCACTGCACAGTCTAGACACCAAACCCCAGTCATTGCAGGACCCGGAGACGCTGAGTCACTGCACCCGCTCTCTGGGCCCAGACAGATACCCCGCTGCCTGTCCCTGGCTCCCGTGCAGAGGCGGGTGCCGTCCGTGGACGTTCTGCTCAGATGCATTCTCTCAGTTAACAACTTCCATGTACAGAGAGGACAGCAGCACTGCTGCCCAGGGAGCTCACCAGTGGCCCAGAGACGGGATGTCGCTGTCTCCCGGGGGATAGTCCACTCCTTGGAAGTGGCAGGAGCACTGGTTCCTATAAAACTCGGGAACAGAGAACAGTGAGCGGACGCAGGAGCCGAGGCAGGGACTGCCAAGGGCAGGGACTCACTCCTCTGCCAGCCAGGGGCATGGGGACATCTGATGGCATGCACTGTGACATGTGACCCACCTCCCAGGAGTGAGGAAGCCAGCCTGGCACCGGGGACAGAGGTCAGGAGTGGGCCCCAGACTCAAGGCCCATCCACTGAGCTAGGTCTCCCTACACTCCCAATGCCAATCTCTTTTGGATGTAAAATCAAGGCCACGCCTCCTGAGCCCATGCTGTGCCAGGGACAGGTCCATAGTCTTGTATTGGTCATTCACACCCGGCATCTGTTCTAATCGCTCAGGCCTATGCCATATAGGTTGTCACACACTCTGAGTACCAGGCTGGGCCCTCCAAATACATCATGTCACCCGCTCCTCACAGGGACCCTCCCTGTAGGTCAGCTCCTCACTGTAGGTCATCTGAGGGCAAGACTGTAGCCTCCTCACATGCCTCCCACAGCACCTGTGGGCTGTAGCCAAGGGCACTTTCTCCTTCTCCAGTCGCCCCACCCCCATATAACCTACAGAGGTTCCCCTCATTGGCAACACTCAACATTCGGGGGTGGAGGGGCTGGATCTCCAGGGAGGATTCTGGAGTTTAAAAAGGCCTGAGTGAGTCTGATATAACCCCCAAAAGAGGCCTCTCTCCACCCCCACCACTCAGTCGAATATGAAACCATTTTACAGATGGAGAAATGGCCGGGTCGGGGAACCAAGGGCCTTGCCTGTCAGCCCTGGGATGCTGGGAGGGTTCCACTTCCCCTCAGGCCTTCCAGCCACACTGAGACCAGGCCTACAGCAGCCTCAGGGCTGTCCATCCCGTCCCCTCTGCTTGGAGCGCTCTTCCCTCACTTCCCTCATCAGAAAGGCCTTCCTTCCATGCTCCTCTCAGGTGACATAACGGTGACCCTCCCCACCCCAAGGACTCCTATTCTCACTCCATTTTGTAGCTCTGATCACCACCAGACCCATAGTGTCTGTCTGTCTGCTACGCACCCCACCACCTAGAATGGGAGCTCCATGAGGACAGCATTCTGTTTGTTCACTGCTGAATTCTCTGGACCACACTAGAAATGCTGGGACCACACTAGGGGGTTAGTTAATAAATATTTGTGGACAGACAGAGCGGGGAGGTGAGGGTGGAAAGACCCTCTGGCTCTGTGGGGTGGTTCTGTCTTGTGGTCCTTCTGATGTGCAGAATTGAGAACCAGAGAAGTTAAGACACTCACCCAAGGTCACACAGCAGGTCAAGGTGAGGTTGGGATTTAAACCCAATGTGACTCCAGAGTCCCACTGCCTGTGGGGTAGTTCTGTCTCTGTGGAGTGGCCTGAAGAGCCAGAGCTGAGAAGGGAGCCCACCCATCCACCCACCTTGCCCACCCAGATCTGCCCTGTGACTGTGAAATGAAGCTGGGATTTCAGAGACCCAGGCAGGCTCCCCAGTTTCAGGTGCCCTGGAGACCCCAGCCTCCTCTTGGACTGACAGAGGTCAAGCTGACCTGCTCACCTGGGAACACAGAGGTCAACCTGGGTGTCCAGATAGGTGTCCAGTGGGCAGGCACAACCCTCCACACACTCGTCCTCGCTAAGGTCACCACCACAGGCCTCAGAGCCAGCCAGGTCCTGGCAGGTTTGTCCACACAGGGCCACGCAGGGGCTGTACTCCTTGGTGGCCTCACAGGACAGTGCTGTAGTAGAAAATGGAACTGTCCTCACAACTGTGTAGGGTGGGGTCATTATCCTGATGAGGAGAACTGAGAACCAGAGAAGTTAAGACATTCACCCAAAGTCACACAGCAGGTCAGGTCAGAGTTGGAATTTAAACCAGTGTAACTGCAGCATTCCACTGCCTCCCACTACACCAGCATGGCAGGGCGGCAGAGCTGGACTCCACCTCCCGACTTCAGCCTGGGCCCTGCCATTGGTGTTTCTTGTTCTTTGCAAGGCAGTCCTCTTAGGGAATGATATTGGGGGAGAAGTGGAAATCACTGGCCCCTGATAGCCACATACCCGCCTCATCACACACACACACACACACACACACACGTATAAATGTACACACACATATTTCTGCCCCTCTCGTTTCCACGATTGTAACACACTTGGCTGTGAAGATCGGTTATGCCCCCTTGGCAGCCTCTCGTCCAGACGGCCTTCTTTTTCTTAATCTGGCCGCTGCCCCACTCCTCCGGTCTCCCACCCCCGTCAGGGCAAGTAGATCCCCTGAGTGTCCAGCTCAGTTGCTCTCACTAGGCTGCACACCAAAGCCACCTGGGGAATGTTTAAAGATGCTGATGCCAGCGCCCTCTGCAGGTACATTGTTTTCGCTGAACTGAATATGGCCCAGAGACATGCATTTGAAAGTTCCCAGGGTGAGTCTAATGTGCAGCAACGCTGAAAACCACTGGTCCTATCCAGTCACCTCTAGAGAAACTGGCTCAGAGAGGGCATGGCTTTGCCAGGGACACACAGCAATTATCTACCGCGCTGGCTTAGAACTTAGGCCTCCTGACTCCCAGTACTATTACTTTTTCAACGGACACTTCCCAAAAGCTTACAGAGAGTGGGGTCCTGTGCTGGGGCTAGCGATACAGAGACAACTAAGAGATGGGAGGTGTGTGGCCAGGGTGGGGTGCGGTGGGTATGGGCCAGCTCATGCCCATTGAGCCACACGTGCACCCGAGGGCTACGGAGCTGGTGGACTTTAGAAAGCTTTTTCCAGCTCTGACTAGAGTGGTGGCAGTGCAAGTGCTGAGAGATGGGGGGTTGGGGTGACAGGACCTGGAGATGGGCTGGAGGTGAGGGTAAGACAGAACTTTGGTGTCACATGGCCCAGGCGTCAGGCCTGGGTGACCAAGGAGACTGGGCCCTGGGCAGAGGGGAGAGTAGGAAAAGTCGTTTGCGAGGCGGGATGTGAGGCTGGAGAAGGCTGGGGACATGCGAGGGGAGAGTTCAGGTGGACACTCAGGTCTGGAGCTCCCGTTCCTCCAGCCCCCTCACACGGGCGCACAAGTGTGGGGCACTTACCACAGGCTGGCAGGTGGGTGCGGAAGTCGACGGGGAGCCCGTGGCGCTGGCACAGGTGGGCATAGTGGGCCAGCGTGGCACACAGGCAGGGCTGCCCGCAGCGGCAGGCGTCCCGGCGGCACTGCTCAAAGTAGGGCACGGGGCTCAGGTACAGGGAGCAGGGCGCAAACAGCTCCTCCATGAGCACGCTGCAGGCCTGTACTGCGTAGGAGACTGAGGACAGGAGGTACAGGGCCAGGGGTCAGGCTTGCTGGGTCCGGGCCCAGCCCCTCCCCACAGCTCAGGGTGTGTGTGTGTGTGTGTGTGTGTGTGTGTGTGCGCGCACACATTCACCTGTGTGCATGTCCGGTTGGGAATGTGTGGGTATGGATGTGAGTTTGGATGTGAATATATGGCGAACCCATATGCATGAGCATAAATAACCGTAAAGGAGCATGTGTTTACGTGTTACACATGTGTACATGCACACATGCATTGCATTCTACCTGCAATGTATGTGTGTATATACACATGTGTAACACATAAACACATACTCCAGGCATGAACCCATGTGCTGGAAGAAGAAACAGGAGTGAACAAATAGACAAAATCTCTGCCCTCGTAGAGCATACATTCTGGTCGGTGGAGACCATCACGGAACAATTTACAGAGGAAAGTGGAAGGAGAAGTCTCTAAGGAGAGAGGCCGGGAAGGATGACGGATCGCAAGGTGAGGCGGGAAGGGAAATTGAGGTTTTAAATCAGGTAGTCAAGGAAGGCCTCTGTGGGAAGATGATGTTTGAGCAAAAACTTGAAAAAGGTGAGAAGTATGTTTTCTGAGGGAGGGCCATTCCAGGTGAAGGGAACAGCAAGTGCAAAGGCCTGGAGGGGAGAGGAGGCTTGGCTGTGTGGGGAGAGCAGCAAGGCAGCCAAGGGGGCCAGAGCAGAGTGGAGGGCAGGGGAGGAGACGGTTAGATGAAGGGGGTGGGCAGAGGGTGTAGGATCTTATGGGGCCACTGTGAGGACTTGGGCTTTTGCCCTGAGATAGGGAAGCCAGCACAAATGGGTGTGCACCCAACAGGGTAGAAGGTGAAGCTTCCTGCCTGCCTAGCCCTCACCAGAAGGGAACCCCAGTTTCTTAGTACCCCTGCCCAATCGGACCAGCATCCTCATGCACGGGTTCCCATCTCCTCTCTCTCAAACCAGCTCCACTGCACCCAGCCCCGCCCCCCGCCACCACCTCACCGGCTTGCAGGTGCATATCACAGGGGTCCAGGGGGGAGCCAGAGGCCAGCGGGGAGCAGGCAGACAGTGTTTTCCAAGAATTGCCGAAGAGTTGTGGCGTGCTCTCAGGCACCCCCACCGGGGACCTGCAGCCAAGACAGCCACACTCACACACTTGCCCACGTGGACCCAGGTGAGCATCCAGTGTACACCCAAGTAAGCACGCCCCTGACCATGCGCGCGCACGTGCGCACACATACACACGGACCACGCATGAGCACACACGGTAAGAGGCACAAATGTTCCCACCTGAAAAGGAACACCACAGACCCAAGAACACCACCTGCACACTCCTCTCACACAAACACACACGCACAGTGCAGATATGTGCCAGACATGCCAGCAGCCAACGGGGCTTCCACAACCACAAACACAAACACTCATGGCTGTGTGCGCGCACACACACACACACACATCACACCTAAAGGTTCCAAAGGGACTGCCCTGCCTCCTGCACCCACCCCCAGCTCTTCGTGTCAGAAAGGGAGAAACAGGAACGCTATGAACCAGACTCCTTCCTTGCCTCCCCCCGGGCAGTTCCTGGAAACTCCCCTGCCCTCCCTTTCTCTCTGGGTAGGAGACAGTCACACAAGGGGCAATAAGGGGGCGAAACATGATATTTTCTAAACATCATCATCTCCAAGGGTCACCAACCCGGGAAGAGAGCCCTTGGCATCCACAGGGGCAGGCTCTGCCCACATTACTGCTCCAGGGCAGTCAGAGTCCTCAGGTGACAGAGCAGTATTTCCGCAGAGTCCACAATCAGGAGGGTGGCAAGCAGCCCACACAGCAAACCAAGGTCTGCCCCCACCTGCCCTACCCTCAGCACCACCAGGCAAGACAGAGCAGAACGCTGCCTTTTAAGTGTGCGTGCACTGAAGAGCGCTCAGCCGTTCCTTGTACTGGTTTTCCAAGCAAATCTGAATTCCTGTTTCCGGCTGAAGAAAGCCTCTGGTGTTTCCTTCTGCATCGCCCAATGTGTGTAACTCAAAGGACTGGCCGGAACCCCCTCCTTCAAGATCAACCCCCGTCCTTATTTCTAGAAGGCCTGACTCCTGTCCCTCCCAAGTTCCTAAACTGGGTCAAGCCCAGAGAGCCCTTTCTCAGCTCTCCGTCAGCCTGTGGAAAGCAGCACCGGCAGGAGAGGTGAAGGGCTGGTGAGACAGACGGCAGGGGTTCTGGCATCACTGGCTCCCTGGGAGTCTGCATTCATCTAAGGGTGTTCACAGTCAAAGCAAGCAACCATGCGCCAACTCAAACCCCTACTCATTTTAAGATGTTTGCCGTAAAACTGTATTTCTCCAGGTATGCCCCATAGACCTCGTAGAGAGAATCGCAGTGGTGCTTATCTATAATACTAAAAGTGTAATATGCTAATTAGGCCAGACAGCCAAACGACCTTCCAGATGTCTTTCCGGACGAAGCCGGGGCTGCGAGGGGCGAGCCCCTTGCATGAATCTTATGCATCGGGCTTCTAGTTAGAAATAAGATTCTTGGCCCTCAACCTATAGCAGGTTCTTAAAGGGTAGGACCCAGGAATCAGCATTTTAGAAACCTCTGCATCTTCTGCACAGAGAAGACTGAGCCACTGCCTTACACAAACATACTTAAATTTACACGCAGAGAAATAAATGATCAATGGTGAATACCAGGAACCCGAGAGCCCGTGGGAGTTTGGGAGATTAGGATACTTGGCCCCCTCCCCCTCCTTCCTGTTCCAGGGCAGGGACACGTACAAAAAGTCGTCCTGTGTGTTGCCGTTGAAGGTGCCACAGAGGCCCACTGTGTCTTCCACCCATCGCTGGTCCACCTGCAGGTAGAGCCGCAGGCCTTCTCGATCGTACAGCACTCGCACACCCACGTTGGTCCTCACCCGCAGGAACACGGAGGACAGCCTCCGGATCTCAAAGGCATCTGGGCACAGAACCCCAAGGGGGATGTGGGAAGCTGGGCCACTGTGCACCCCACCCACCACCTCCACCTGTGCGGTGCCCTCCGAGCTCCACACCCAGGCCAGCCTTCACACACCGTGAAACCCTGCCCTGAGGGTGTGTGGGGAGCCTCGAGGAAATCCTGTTCCAGGATGAAACCAGGACCAGGGATGACCTACTGTGCAGCACCACCTGAGAATGTCTTTTAGCTCTAATGCCTATTAAGGCTCTGCCTCCCGACGTAACTGGTATGCTTCCTTCTCCAGCAGAGGAAATTCCCTAACTGCTCATGCTTTTCATAGTGGCCACTGGGAAGCTCACAGCATGACTTTAGATTCAATCATAGCAATTTCAAAGTTTAGATGCAAGTGTGTGAGTTTTATGCCCTTGGTGGTTTGCACTTCTTTGGCCTCTTTATCCCCGCTCCTCTCCATCCTGAGTCCCTATTCTTTCTTCTTTCCTTTTGCAGTTTCTCTGGTGCTATTCTATTACTTAGTAGTTTTGCTATTTTTTGTTAGACGTGCTTCCTATGCGCTGCCACAAATCCCTTGTGGAATCAGACAGAATAATAGTAATTAATAAACAAATGAGAGAGTAGGGGTGGAAAATAGCTCCATCCATACCCTAATGGAGGAAGCCTGCCCGTTGAAGTGGGGACAAAGATCATTTTAGAGTCCAGAATCCACGTTCCTGAGACCAAGGTGCCCCTGGCCTGACCCACCCAGTATTAGAATTGGAGCTCTTGCTCAGGTGGCAGAGCCTTGGCCAGAGGAGCCTGGGAGAAGCCTGCGCAGCAGCTCCCAGCCAGCTCTCGCCCACCAAATCCGTACCGTCCGTGTAGGGTGGGGTGACCTTGTACTGGTCAAACAGAAGGACATCCCCCGCTTGGGTCAGGGTCACCTGTCTTCGAGGGTCCTGGTGCAGAATCACCGACACCGACTGGACACAGACTCCATCCTGGTTCTGGGGAGACAGGAAGGCCCATGGGGCAGAGTTAGTCTGTGTGTCCTGCCGGTCCCAACAGAGCCCTCCAGGAGCAGAGAACTGAGTGCAGTTTGAGGCCAGGGACAGGCTCCTCACGGTGACAGAGCCCGAGAGGACATTAAGGATCCTCTAACTAAATGCCTTCGTCTGGGGCATGGGAAGGCAGAGGCTCAGGCTGGAGGTCAGTAGCAGAACTAGGATAATGCAAATAAATGTGACAGTCAACCCTCAGGCTCCTACGACACAGGGCAGAGATGGGCCCTGGATGGGCCAACACCCAGCCTCGGAAACACGCCCCACTCGCCTACAGCTGGGTCTTCAATCTCATCCTTGAATGGATGTGCTCTTTCCATGTGCACATCCTGCAAAGTACCAAGCTCCTCTCACAGGGAGGCAGGATACGAGCTAATAGTCTTTGGGCCTCAGGCTCTCATCTCTAAAATCGGTAGTACGCATGAGCCCATTTGTACCTCTTTGCACCAGAAGAGATCAACACAATCATACAGTGATGAACTTGACAGATATAGTCCCTGCCCTCATGGAGAATACATATTCATGTGGGACACAGACATTAAATGAAGAATACAAAGCAGGTTATTTATCACTGTGATCAGTGCTGCAAACACATGTAGGTGCTAAGAAAACATATATCAAAGGAACCAGACTTAGTCTGCAAAGGTAAGAAAGGCCATCCTAGGAAATGATAATAATAATAATGTAAAAATAATCATAGCAATACTAAAACTCTTAATGCTACCATGTATAATAATAATTGCAACAGCTAACTTTAATGTAGCGTTTCAATCTTCAGGCACTGTTCTAATCTTTTTATATACATGTATTCACTTAATCTTCATAGCAATTCCATTCAGTAAGTAGTAACAACCCCATTTTGCAGATCAGAAAACTGAGTCATGGGAGAAAGTGACCATGGAGGTCTGAACGGCAAAGAGAGAAGGGGAGAAGGGAGACATTCAGGAAGGGAGAATAGCTGAATAATATCCCCTGACACAGGATGGCATATAATGCATTCAAGGACATAAAAGAAGACCAGAGGGGCAGAACCCACTGGGCAAAGTATTTTAAGATAAGGTTCAAGAGGTAGGCAGGGCGCCCTAATCGGTTTGGCTCAGTGGATAGAGCATCGGCCTTCGGACTGAAAGGTCTCGGTTTAATTCCGGTCAAGGGCATGTACCTTGGTTGCGGGCACATCCCCAGTAGGAGGTGTGCAGGAGGCAGCTGATAGATGTTTCTCTCTCATTGATGTTTCTAAATCTCTATACCTCTCTCTTCCTCTCTGTAAAAATTCAATAAAATTAAAAACAGAAAGAGGTAGGTAGGGGCCAGCTTAGGCAGAGCTGACACAGCTCGAGGGTTATCTTCTCTAGGAAGCCTTTCTTGATCCACCCCTGCTGTCCATGTAAAATAACAACAAGGAAAAGTTCCTCCATGGAGAGCTACCCTGTACTCCCCACACTGTCACAGCTCCTATAAAAGAGTGGATTATGGGGTCACTGGTCTGCCTTACCCAACGAAGTGTAAGGCCCAAAACGCCAGAGCCAGGCTCAATTCAGCCCAGTCTCCAAGACCTAACAGCTTTGGGCACAAGTATTTGCTGAACACATGAATGAATGAATGAATGAATGAATGAATGAATGAATGAATGAAAATGATTGCATGCATGAATGAATACTGTTGAAGATACAATCCAAGGAAGCAGAGATTAAGTTGAATTAGAGTAATATTACAGATTTTTTTAAAAAACAAAACAAAACAATGAGGCCCAAGAAAGGGAAATGACTCTCAGCTATTCTAGAGCCAGAACCCAGCCTCCTGCCCCAGGCTCTGCCCAAGAACAACAGACAGAAGGCTAAGTGGGCTGTGGAAAGACCTGGGGCCCTGCCCTAAATCCCCCAGCCTTGCTAGGGGCAGAGGGCAGGGGCAGCTGGCGGGATTGTGCCTGGGGTGCCCAGCCCTTACCAGGCCACACGGGGCGTTCTGCAATGTCACTGTGAAGGTGCCCGAGGAACGGCTCTTGGCCAAGATGTACTGACACGTGGCAGGGAACGTGTACCGGCGGCCATCAAAGGTGGTGAAGTGGATGTCGCCAGTCACCGAACACTCAGCTGAGGACAGAGAAAGGTGGCTGACCCATGGGAGCTGCCGCATGGGGCCGGCCTCAGCCCTGTAGGCTCTGAGCAGGAGAAGGTGTCAGCACCCTGTCCTCGGGACTCAGGGCAGCGTCTGGAGCCCTGGCCTGCCCTTTGGGAGCCCTGGTCCCTGGGGAAGCACAGCCCTGCCCTGAACTCCCTCTGACAGGAGACCAGGCTTTGGGCTTGAAGACCAATTCTGTTCCAAGCCCCTGAAGTCAGGAAGGCCCTTAGATACATAGAACCCCATGAAAAATGGGTCCTCGTGAGATGGAGCAATCGCTTAAATCAGGCAAAGCAGCTCTGAGGACACAGAGGGAGGGTGGTTACGCAAAACAAACAAAAACAAAACAAAACTGACCCCCCAATCTGCCACTCTAGCCCCAACAGCAGGCCTGGCTCCCAGTGTTCCTGCCCTCAAACTGTGAGATTAGAGGAAGTGGGGAGAGCCCAAGGTGGGGGTCAGGTGTACCTGGGCAGACAGATGTGCTGCACACCCACTTGCCCGCAGTGCATGTGCTGAAACAGAGACCAAAAAGACAGGGGCTCACCCTTCCAGGCCTAGGAGAGATGCTGGACAGTGGCGGGGCCACAGAGCTCCTGCCCCCAGCCCTCAGTTTTCCCATCTCTAAAATGGGCAGTGGAGATTCCACCCCCAGATTAAATCTAATGACATCTGCGACTCAGAGATGCTGAGTGAGCGCCCTCAGGTCAGCAGGGCTCCCAGACCCCAGATGGGCAGCCCTGATGGAAAGCCCTGGGATGTACCACCTCCTCCCACCCTCAGCAGCGGACACAGACCAGGCATTGCAGTCTTCTTTCACCACAGAGCCAATCGGGTACAGGGTCCCGTGGAACTCACAGGGACAATCAGCTGGTGCCACACAGCTCCCATCCTCGAAGATCAACCCTGAGGTGACAGAAAGGCCCACGTAACTCACCTCTGCTCCTGTTCACAGACCTTCATGGCTCCCCAGAACCTGTGATAAAGATTTCCACACACGAGCTCTTGTACCACTAAGCCCACCTTCAAACTTCCTCCTGTATAAGTCCTCAGCTCAGGCCAGACCGGAACCTCCTCTGAGCAAATAATCTCACCTCCAGAACTTTGCTCAGAGACACCCATCCCAACAATCTGCATATGGCCTAGCCTCGCCTCTCCACCTCTCCAAAGCTTGTTACTGAACCAGCATAGGTACCACCTCCTCCAGGAAGCTTTCCCTGACCATCTCTCCCACTAGTGAATTCCTATATCCTTTCTTGTGTGAACCCGAGTTGATGTGCATTAGAGTGGAGTCATATGTAAGTGTCTTCTCCCTGCCACCACAGTGTGATCCCTACAGACAATCTTTATATTTTTCAACCCACCCCTGCCTAGCCAATGACACTATACATGTGCTGCAAAGTTATACACCATGACAACAGTACGTTGATAAATGTTGAAACAAATGGGTGTATGATAAATGAACAGATGAATGATGGATGACTTGTCCTCATCTATACACCTTAAAAAGCTCAGACCCAAAAAATGAAATATCCTGCTGAACCTCTCAAGAGCCACAGTCCCACCCCCATCCTCACCTCCCTTACCCCATTCATTCATTTATTCATTTATTAGTTGTTTGCTCCTTCCTTCATTCATTCCACACACAGGCATCCTCCTAGTCCTTGCTTCACGTTCAATCCGTGCCCGGCCATGTCGGGCACCCCCTCCATCCCCAGCATACCATCGGGGCAGTAGCAGCCATCCACACAGGCAATCTCGCTGTCCACGCAGGCCACCCTGGGCTGGCAGGAGGTGGGGCAGCAGGCGATGCACTCATTGTAGGTAAAGGCCTTCTCCTTACAGTGCATGGCTTGAGAGGAAGGGAGCAGGATGGCCTGTCAGCTTTGCCAAGACCCACCCAGTCCCTATCCTAGGCCCTGGGGCAGCAATGGCAGGCCTTTGATTTTCCTGATCCCTTTAGCTGTAATGGCAAGAAGGACCCTCTCTCACTCTATGGCACTGGGCCAGTCCATCCCGCTCTGAGCCTGTTTCCCATCTGTCACATGCGGATGAGACCTCAGGGCTTAAAGTTCTCGCTCTGGTTCTGAGGACAGGACATTGAGCTGAGGCCTCAGAATGCCATGCACAACCCTAGGACAGAGCTTGTCTGAGCCCTCCCTGCCCACCACCAGGCTGCACCTACTGCATTGCCGGAGCTGGGTCCTCCAGCCCTGCAGGGGCCGGCCCGCCTGGGCACAAGCCCGGGCATATTCGGCCAGTGCCCGGCACCAGGTGGCTTCATCACCTGCTGACCTGCGCGAGAAAATCGAGGGTAATACTGGAGCAAGGCCCCAGTCGCCACCAGCCCTCCACATTCTGTAGAGACTGCAGGGCTCAGGGCACCCCAGCTCTCCACATAGCTGGGAAAGGATCAGGGCGGGTCAGGCCCTATGTCTAAGCCTCAGTGAATGGAAAAGCTCTGTCCCATCTATGCAGATAATTTCAGAGCTTTGGGAAGCATATCGGTCAGTACCTGGGATTGTCAGGCTCAGTGGCCCACGGGCTGAGCACCACCCCAATACCGAGAGGGATTTCCCCACCACCCCCAGTCCTGGTTTCCCACTCACTGGCAGAGATCACTAGTACAGCTGGCCGCGAAGGGCAAAGGACTGACATAGGCATGGCAGGCATCAAAGGGGGGCCTCAGCAGCGCCTCACATCGGTCATACACACTCTGGGGCAAAGGCAGGGAGCTGGAGCTGGGGACCAGCAGGGCCACGCAGAGCCCTCTGACTCCACCAGCCCCACATGGAATCCCAGCTTAGGCCCAGGGGAGGGGGGGAGAGGACAGGGTCCTTGGGCACCAACAACCAGGGCACCTGTAGCCAGTGACTTTTCAAGAGGTAGATGGGGAACCAACTTCAGCCAGGCACTAGGGTGGGAAGTAAGGAGCCGGGTCCTGACCTGCATGGCTCCCAGGCTCTGCTGCAGGCACGGTGGGCGAGGCAGGGAGGAGGTTGTGGGCCCTGGAGGCTGGTTAGGGGCCTGCTCCTGCCAGCTGTGCACAAACTCAGCCACATCGTCCGTCAGCTTCCCTGTGGGGAGAACCAGCATGACCACAGGTGGGGGCAGGTGCACAGAGGGATCTGGGGGAAGGCAGGTGGAGCAGAGGAAATGCCCAGAGGTGGGCCAGGAGTTGAAGAATCCAGCCTCCTGAGCTGCCATCTCAATCCGCATGCTCAACAGAGCCGCTGTCCTGGGAGAACACTCAACACCTGCAGTGGGTCCCTACTGCTCCACACTCAGGGGAGGAACACCATGCAATGGAGAGAGAACAGTGGGTAAGCCTGGACAAGGAGCCTCAGTTTCCCCATATGTGAAATGGGGCCAGTAATCCCCCCATGAGATCACGTCACGAACTCTGTGGGGTGGTGCACATACAATGTTCAACATGTTGTGGGTGCTCAAGGCGTCACTGCCCTTCTTCGGATCTGAGTTGCCAAGCTTGGGCCCTGCACCTTCACTTTTACTCTTACCTCTCCTCCGTAGGGATCTTCAGCTCCAGCTGGGCCCTCTCTTCCTGGCTCTCTGGCCCTCCATCCTACCCCCGCCTCCCCTCCCCCTGCCCCCCCCCCACAAGGCCTTACAAGGTTAATCCCACCCAGCAAAGTGCCCAGTAGATGCTCACACAGCCCTAGGAGGAATTCCCATTGACTATTTTACAGATGAGGAAGCTGAGGTCGAGTGGTTACGAACTGAGGTCACACACACGGTAGGAAGCGGCCTCCCACTAATCTTTAGCAACATGGCCCAAGGTTCTTCCCTAAGCACTCCCACCCCTCCCAGACCTATCCCTCCACCAAAACCCACTGGAGGCACCCACCCTGCACCTTACCATAGCTGGTCACCAGGTCGTCCTGGGGGTCAGCATTGTTGTTCCCACACAGCCCGTGGGTCCAGCCCAGGAACTCCGGGCTCATCTTGATATAGACAGCGGAGGCACCATCCCAGGCCAGTGTGAAGGTGGACTGATACCGCACAAGGACGTAGCCGGCAAGCCTCTGCAGGTGCACGCTCCCCATCACATGCGGCAGCTGGACCCTGCGAGGCACAGCCCAGAGCTCCAGAGCACTCACAGCACCTCCACTAGCCCAGTCCCCTCACCAAAGGACCCACCTTCCCTACCTGTAGGACCCATCATGTACACGGCACCTGCCTCAGCCACA